>VWZL01001289.1:31418-99403 GCA_013396915.1 Stercorarius parasiticus | reverse complement strand
CCCAGGTCCTTTTCTGCCAGGCAGCTTTCTAGCCACTCTTCCCCAAGCCTGTAGCATCGCTTGGGGTTGTTGTGACCGAAATGCAGGACCCGGCACTTGACCTTATTAAACCTCATACAGTTGGCCTTGGCCCATTGATCCAGCCTGTCCGGGTCCCTCTGTAGAGCCTTCCTACCCTCAAGCAGATCAACACTCCCAACTAGTTTGGTGTTGTCTGCAAACTTACTGAGGGTGCACTCAATCCCCTCATCCAGATCATTGATAAAGATATTGGTAATAAAACCAGCCCCAAAACTGAGCCCTGAGGGATACCACTGGTGACCGGCCGCCAAGAGGACTTCACCCCATTAATCACAACTCTCTGGGCACGGCCATCCAGCCAGTTTTTAACCCAGAGAAGAGTACACTTGTCTATGCCATGATTCGCCAGCTTCTGCAGGAGAAAGCTGTGGGGGATGGTGTCAAAGGCCTTACCGAAGTCCAGATAGACAATGTCCACAGCCTTCCCTGCGTCCAGCTGTCTGTCATGGGCTCTCCGCTGGCTGCAGGGAAATACCTGCTGCCATGGAGCACCTTCTTCCCTCGTTCTTCTCTGACTTTGCTGTTCCCTCTCCTGTTCCCGCCTCCCCTTCCTGTTCTTCGTTCCTCCTCCTCTGACTGGTGTTTTTGCCCTTTTGTAAGTATGTTTTCACAGAGGCACCACCATTTTGGCTGAGAGACTCAGCCGTGCCTTGCGGTGGGTTGGTTGGAGGCAGCTGGAACGGGCCATGTCTGGCATGGGGCAGCCCCATCCCCGCCTCGCAGAGGCCACCCTGCAGCCCCCCCAATAATACCTTGCCATGGGCACCTAGTGCAGTAATTTATACTGTTTAGATAGTGTTTAGTTTCTGCTTTCATTCTACTTTTAATCTTAAAACAAAGGTTCATCATCTAGGAATTGTTAAGAAATTACATTTTCATGAAGATGATTTATTTAGTCCTATATATCCAGTTGCTGTTGTGCTTCAAAATCCCTGCATCTGTGATTTGGACTTTTGCTGTATTATGCTGCTGCTGAGACTCAGATAAGCTTGAACCCTTGGAGAATTCACTGTTATTTGAATCGTAGTGGCTTTGCTAATCTCTTCGCTATATTTCATTTTGGAATCTGTCTTTTCTTAAATGCCTCAGTCACATTTACATTGAAAAATGTTATATTACAGCTATGCTGCTTTTGGCTTTGGGTCTTATTATGCTGCGGATTCAAGATATGCCTTTCTGTCCATAGGGACAAATGCAGTATAACTGCAATTCTCTGGGTATCGTAGCTGATTATTAAGGTACAGCATATTCTGTGGGAAAAGCAGTGTCGCTTTATGGACTGACTTCTGTAGTGAGGTTTGAGGTGTGGAGTGCATTAAATTTACCATCATTGGCTTGCAGCACCTGTCAAACTGCAAAATGAAAGCTAATCATAACCTGTGCTAGCATATGTGCACTTATTTAAGTGATAGTGTGTTTCTGTAATTTTAAAATGTCTGCGAAAAGAAAGTACTTGTTTTCTGGTAACTGTGAATAGCTGTGCTGGTTTCTAACTAGTGTTTAATCTTAAGGTATGTTATCTCTTCTTCCCCCAACCCCCCCACTTTTTTTTCTTTTTAGCCTGTGCTTGTGCATGAAGGCTAGTACAGGCATCTTAACATAAGTTGCCATTGTACCTTCTTTTTCCTGTATAATCACACTAAAGTTTCTGGTTTGTTACAAAAAAAGTCTTCTATATGAAAGTAGTAAATGTTTTGGTATTATTTGCAATCTTAGGCAACACCTTTTGCAACTTATTTGCAATTGACCTGTCTTCAGATTCAGTGGTGAGGGAAGGAACAGTAATTTTTATGTTTTGTTTTGTTTTGTTTTGTTTTCCCCTTGTATGCTTTCTAATTATTACTCTGTTCACGAAGTCTGTTTGGTTTGGCTTTCAAAATCACTGTGCACTTAAAAAGACTCATGAACCCTGTGCATAAAATTGCTAGTACTGAGGTCACTGTGCCACAGGAAAAATGTTAAATCTAATTTTTTTTTGTATTTTGCTGTCAGACGTTTTTTAAGGGAGTCTGGGGTTCCTTTGTAAAACACCTCTGACTGTACACAAGAGATGCTCAGATTCAGACCCCATGCTTTTTAGAAAGATACAGTGAATTGCTGGGTTTGAGAAATCTGGTTTATGATAGCTGTTTATTTTCCAGAAACCTGTTCAGTAGATTTTGTGAAGCTGGAGTCAAAAGTAAGTGCTGTGTATAAAGACTATAGTTGGAGAAAAGGTCTGTGTTCTTTTTTTTTTTTTTTTGACATGTCCTGGCTTATTTTCACTTCAAACAAACTTCTGATTCAGCCAGTTGCAACTAATGGCTCTTTGAGCCTCGTGTCATCGTCGCAGGGCTGCAGAATACATTCAGAACATCCTCATGCTCTTGGTATGCATCTGTAGTTGTGGTGAAAATGGTACTGCTTCAGTTCAGTCATGCTGATAGAAGTCCCATGCATGAATAACTTTCCTTGGGCTATCGGAGAGGATTGCAAGCTGCCTGGAAGTGTGTGCAAGCTCTCTGTGGAAGCTGAGCTATCTTGGGGCATCTTTACCCCTGCGTAGTAGAGAGAGGTATGCAGTAGTTTTGTACTGTGTCTTTTTGCGAAATTCTATTGTATTAGCACTTTCTCTCCCTCAGCCACGGTTGCATTCTTACCCTAAATTGTTTCCTCCCATTTACAGACTAGTCTGTCTGTATAGATTCTGTCTGGAGAGTGAATGCAAAGAGGGCATCTTTGCATTACTGATGCTGTGTCATCTCCGCCAACACGCTGCTGCCTCTTCGCTGAGGCCTCACAGTAGGTCAAACGTACAGCGTGCCATAAATCCAGTCATACGCTGCCACAATACATTCAGGTGTCCATGCGAATAGGGATATAACACTATGAGAAGTTGCACATAATGAATCATTCACCCCTTCATGGAATTTTGTATCCGAATGTGGATGCTATTAATGATAGTTCTTCCCTTCACACAGTCTGTTTTTTCTTACGCAAATATGTTAGTTTTTAAGTAGCAAGGGGCTGCATTGCTCTGAATAGTCATGAAGTTTAATGAGGAATAAGAAAGCTTAAATATATCAGGGAAAACTACTTTATCAATAGGCAGCCTGCTTATGGTGTATGACTGAAGATTTAATTTGAGTAAAAGTATCAGACTAAATAGTCATTAAAAATGTGAGCAAATTATAAGTGCAGTAATAATGCATATAAAAAATGGAGACGTGAGAATAGTAAGTATTCCATATAGGAGAAAAGATCATATTTCTTTGCACTTTAGCTTACTGTAACTTCACGCAAATGCAAGTTAACCAGTACATTAAGCAGCTGAAATTTCCTCATGTTCAGCACTGATAGGTTTTAAATTAGTTAAGGAGAAATCCACAATCCTGTTGCTCAGAGGTCAAGTGTTTTAACTAGGCCTGCTGAGCGATCTTGTTTAGTCATTTTTTGGTGATCTGACACTTTATCAGTATTATGGGAAAAGTATTTCCTACTTCTTCCTCCCATGAGAATATGCAACTCTTTATGGATTTGTTAAACAATCATTCTTCGATTTTTACCTCTGAGTACAAACAGCCTCTTTCATTTGTCCTCTCTTGCTAACTAGTGGCATTTTTAAAATTAAATGCATATCATAACAAAAGAGTTTCAAAATTCACCATCTGTAATCACTGATGAGGAAAATTTACTGTCTTTTAAACCAGTGGAAGTTATCCTTTTCAGTGTATGTCTGTTGTTTTCAGTCACTGGTATAAGCCTGGCATGCAAAGATCTGTAGATGGAGACGTTGTCAATTATTTTTCATGTTTCATAGGATCATAGAATAATTCAGGGCCCTGGCTCCACTGCCAGGCTGTCCTCTTGGGGAAAAAAGGTTCCTCTTTGGCTCCAATCTGCACCTCCTGTATTTCTGTTGATGCCCACTCTCTCTCACCCTCCTGTGTTCCACCACTCTGGCTGTGTTCTCTTGGTAACCTCACAGGTACTGGGGAGCTGCTTTTGCTTCCCCCCTGAAATCACCTCAGCCCTTCTCCAGGCTAACTAAGCTCATCTCACTCAGCCACTTTGTGCTCTTGTCCCTCACTGCCTCAACGAACCCCTGCTGAACTCCTTTTTATCTACATTTTTCAGATGGAGAGGGAACTGGACACAGTATCTAGGTGTGGTCTGGCGAGTGCTGAGCAGAAGGTGATAGTCACTTCCCTTAACCTGCCTGCTACCCTGCTGTTCGTAGAACTCAAGATGCTGCTGACCCTTGTTGACACCAAGATGTGTGGCTGGCTTGCACTCTGCTGCTTGCAAGGACGCCCAGAGTTTTCTTTACCGAGCTACTCCCCAGCGTGTGTCATTGCCAGGGATTCTGCCTTCCTGGTGTCACGATTCCACATTTGTGAGGACAAACTAAATTTCATTAGGTGCCTGTCAGCCCATTCCTTATACCTGTCCACATCTTTCTGAACACCAGCGCTGCCCTTGCATATTAACTGGTCCCCCGGCTTGGTGTCATCTGCGAACTTGACAGGATACTTCATTGCCTCCTCAGGTCACTGACAGAAATATTTGTCAGGTCCTTGGATAGAATCTTGCAGTGCTCTGCTTGTTTCTGGTCTCCAGGTAGACCATGATCCACTAAACACAACTCTTCTGGCCTGTCCATCTGATGAGTGTTATACCTATCTAGTTCTCCATTCTCCCATACCATAAGGTCTAAACTTGGGTGCAAGAGTGTTGTGGGAGACACTGTTGAAAGCCTTGCTAAAATTGAGGTGAATGACATCCAGTGAGAAGCACAAGTCTGGTCATTTTATCAGAGAAGGCAATCAAGTTGTTCAGGCATGATTCACCCTTGGTGCCCGGAAGTGTAGTCCAAGATGACTCATTTAATGATTTGTCCCTGAGACCTAAGAAGGCCAGCTGGTCTGCAGTTTTCGGACTACCCTTTTGGCCTGCTTTTGAAGATGTGTGCAATGTTTGCTGTTGTCCAGTCACCAGTCCTTTCCCCTGTCACCTCCACGACATTTCAAAGATGACTGAAAGCAGTCTGACTGTGATATTGGACAGTTCTTTGGATGCAGTCCATCAGCGGGATGGGTTGAGTTTTGGCAGCAATTCCTGACTCAGCTCTCATCCACTGCTGGTAGTTCATCTCCTTGTATTCTTATGACTAAGCATGGAAGGTGGAGCAGTGAAGACTGAGCAAAGAAAGCACCTCAGCCTTGTTTGTGCCTCCTGTCGCTACGTCACTCTCTCCATTGAGCAATGAGAGCATGCTCAGCCTTTTATTAGTAGAGCCATGGCAGAAGCTCTTCTTGTTGCCATTTGATATCCCTTACAAGTGTCAACTCCGGATGAGCTTTGGTTCTCCTAACACCGTGCCTAAAGTTCTTCTTTCATAGGCTTGCTCTGCCTCCAACTTCCATATGCTGCCTTGTTACATTGGAGCTTAGTCTTGAGTGACAGTTTAGCCAAGCTAGTTCCTGCTACATTTAAATATTCTGGTTTTCCTAAGTATCAGGACTCATGGACTTAGAGATTGTTTTTCTTAAGTGTATGCCAGCTTTCCTGAAGTCTTTTATCCTCTGGAGCTGCCTCCTTTGGGATGATATCTACCAGTTACTTCAGTGAGCTGAAATCTGCTCTCCTGAAGTCTGTGTTCTGTGCTGTGCTAATTTCCTTCCTCAGTCCTTATGAAAGGAAATGTGTTAACAGGGAAGATAAGGAAAAAGTAAAGATAATATATTTTAATAAAGATTTGAAGTCCAAAGCAGAGCATATCTCATACTCCGTTACTGACAGTAGAATTCTGGTTATGTGCTGCACCAGGATATTTATTTGGCTAGTAAATTATGGCTGTAGGCATCTATTTTGTGAGTTGTTTTCTTACATAATATTTTTCACTGATCAGTGCAGTTCGTTAATTGATACTTTTCAGTAACAATGAAGAAGGTGACTCTTCAGTGATGGTCTTAAACACAGGGCTTGATTTGATGTATTTGAAATAGTCATGAGACCTATTTTCTGTACTGTAAGTGTTACTTGAGTAAAGGTTCATGACATCCGATTAAAAAAAAAAATAAATCAGTCTTCCAAAATGAAGTGAATGGTGCGGTTGGTTTTGTGTGTTGGGGTTTTTTTGAGGGGGGAGGGAGGGGTAGGGATCAGACGTGATGATGGTTGTTTTGTTTTGTTTGGCAGGTGGCTTAAGCCTGGAGCAGTAAAGCATGCTATGTACCATGCTGTATTTTTCCAATCTGTGTGTTAACTATCAAACCGTGACAGTGTCCATTAAGAGTGTTGTCATGCCCCTACAAAACTAGATGAATGGAATGTAATATTTGTAATATGTAGCAGATAGACAAATACTGCATGTTAACAACTTTACCTCTATTTATTGCCAGTATTTCATAATATATGTACAAACTACGTCGTTATTGCACACTGCTATTAGGAAAAATGTCATTCTTCCATGTTTGAGTAGGTGATCAACTTTTATTTTATGTTCAATAATATCTGTTTATTTTACCTTATTATAGGTGACAAAGTTACAAATGCCATTAGGAGTGATTAAAAAAATAATTGTATTCTCTGAGCAGCACCATCTACTTTCGCTGCGTATGTAAGATGACACATTCCTCGGTCAAACTGCAGAGGAAGCTATTTTGTTATTTGTATGTTTTTAGGTTCCATTGGGTGATGGCCCGATAAGCACTGATGATTTCCTGAAACGGAAAATATTACCTGGAAATTTCTAAGTGACTTTAAATAAGTCTGAGCATTCAAGGGTGGAAGGAAGTATGAATGAATGTCTTTGGTCTATGCTTTCTAATCTGTCTTCCATGTGCCTGTCTTCCCTTTTCTAAGAACATTTTTATAGTTGGAGTTTAAACGAGTTCCTAGCCATACTTTCTGTCAAGCTGGGTACCTTTGGATATAGTGGTGATTAACAAAAGATTCTGCTGCCTGTTGTGACCAAGTCACAATAACACTCAACTGTTTTCTGAATCTTTCAATAGTTGCAAAACTGGACCATGAAAGCCAAAGAAAATCAAAATCTCTGTAATGAGAATTTGGCTATAGGGTGGTAGCATTTCCTTTTGCAATTTTTTCTGAGCTACTGTAAAGAAGGCCAAATTGAATATGACTTTTATAAATACTGAATTGTAATTTACCTTTTATTTTATGTTCTGTTTCAGTACAAATTACATAGTATCAGTTTTTTCTATGCCATAGTTACCTGTCCAGTTCACAACAATTCTCAGTAATGTTTGTACCCCTTGGTGCAGGTTACCCCAATTTGTCATTTTCTTCTATAGATAGGACCCTGGATTAAAATAATGTGATATTGTAGGTGAGTTTTTTAAGAAAGTATATTGGTTATAGTATATTAGAATGCATTGTCAAATTGCTGTGAACTAGAAAAGACCATTCATGACAGATAGAAAGTATTCTTGACATTGTTGAGAATGTTTAAAGACACATGACCTTTACTCTCTGTTTTTTTCAAATCTTGATTTGATTTCAAAATTGCTGTCAAAGTTCTGTGGAGACAAATAAGTGATCTGCAGAGGGGTTAATAAAAAAAATAATAATCCAGACCTGGAAACAAGGTGAATATTAAAGTCTTCCCGTCACCCGTAACTGGTAACTTTTATAATGTATATCACCCAGTCAGTGGTAGTACTGTGTATGTTGTGCACCTGCACCTCACGGTGCTTTTTACATGAAGAGAGAAGAAAGTGTTTTGAATACAGTGTGTGGTTTGGGATTAGGAGTGGCTTTAGTTTGTGTTTGAACTGACGCCAGTGAAATGTGCAGAGCAGCTCAGTACCAGCATGTGAGACCCGGTTTTGCAGCAAGGAGAAGATTGCCCCTTGTCTGTGTTGGAAATGTGCTGCATACACAATATTGTAATTCAATAGCAAGTCTATTAAAGAAGCTATCATGAGGCTATTGTTACGGTTAAATAACTAAACCAGTTGTCAGGATAAAAAACAATGCGCACATTTTAATTGAGAAAGCATTTCTTCCAAGCCTAGCTGTAATGGTGTATTTGCTTGCACTGGCTTGGAGAGGTTAATTCAGACAATTGAAATGGTTAAAAAAGTATTGTTGTCTGGAAAATGTTTGAGAATTATTGGCAGAAAACCAGGCAGATGTAGAGACTGAAACTGCATACATGATCTGAGGCAGTTGGGCTCAGCTTGTGGAAAAAAAATATCCGTGGACAATTTTTGTTGTTTAAACATTGTTTTTCATTCAGAGTTATCTGTTCCATTAAGATTAAAACCTTCTTTGGTTTAGAAGAGCTGTGAAAAGCTGTATTAATTACTGGTCACAGATTTTGAAGCAGACTTGCAGACAGGCCTACTAGTTATAGCGCATACTTTGAGCCCAGTTACAGATTTAAGCATTGTCTCCTCTTTTGGCTAGCAGGCTGTGAGAATCATGAACTTTCAGGATGCATCAGAGGTAAAGTCCTATTAGGTCAAGCAGAAAAATCTGAGGCGAATTCCTTTGCCCATAATTATTATAAATCTACTCTCTGTTTCTCATTTTATTCAAATGTAAAATAGTTGCTACTTTTCCAAGTTTGGAGAAACTTCTGTTTCCCAGAAACCTAGAAATGCTACTTGAGCAACTAAAATTTTTTGAGTAACAGGACTGCAGACAAAGTCATCTGGAAGGGCAGGAAACCTTGAACACAAGTATTCAAGCTATGAATTAAATCTGGGCCTAAGAGGGTGCGGAGTGGTGGTAGTGGGACTGCCTCATTGGTAATTTTTTTGCTGTTTGATATCATGGATATTTTAAAATGATTATTTTATATATTATTATATTATGACAGGAACTGCGCAATCCTGTCACATCCCTAGTTTGTGTATCTTCTCAAATGCGGGGAAAAACATCCTTTAGTCCTAAGTGATATTGTTGCATTAATAGGAGAGTGCTGTGGCACAGCTTCTGGTGGACATACGCTAGCCACCACAAGTGTCAAATACTTCAATTTCATTTGCTTGTTTGGTGGTTTAAAAAGATGGTCCTCAGGGTATGAGCAACAGGAACGGCTGCTGGCAGCTGGGACCTCGTCACTTAGAAATGATGAAGTACCACCAAGACCTTGGGCCTACTTAGTTGTTATGTGTGAGAACCCTACAGGATGTTATTGAATAAAAGAAATGCAATTGTAGATAATATCAGTAACAACTTTTTTTTGCTTCTGTACTAGTGGTATGAAAGTATCACTACCATTGTAGAAGACCGTAGTAGCCATCTGAAGACTATAGTTACCATCTGAAAGCCTATGCTGTTTTGATCATTTCTGTTCAAGAAAGGTTGATTCAGAAAGTTGTTGAAAAGGGAGGATTCTCATTTGAAAGCAAATTAAAAAAGCTTTGTTTACTGACTGGAGCAGAGTTGAATAGATAGCACAGGCACAGAAGTGGGATTGATTTTTCAGTTCTTAATATTAGAGTGAGCAGCCTTGTGCGTCGAATGGGGGAAGAAGACACGTGGTGTAGGTGTAATCCTATGGACATAACTAAAACTGCAAAAGCATGTGACAGGAATGAATTAAGCTTATTTGTTCCAGAGATGAATGCTGAATTCTAGAGCAGGAGGACAAGAAAGGGCAAAAAAATTAACTTCTTGCACAATAGAAACAGCCATCTTGATTCTGCTTTCATTTTGTCATTAGAACCATGTGCGTTTACTTCCTTTAAACTCAAATATTGCTTGTTATGATCTCCAGAAATGTCGCAGTAATAAAATTGCAAACTGCTTAAAAGCTGTCCTTAAAAAAATTAGGAAAATAACTAGTGTGTCTTTAAATAGATGGCTTTTAGTACTTACAGTATACTGCTTGGTATCTTGTTTTCTTTATTTTTCCATTTTCCCCTATACTCAGCCTGAAAAAAGTAAACATTGTAAGGAAATAATCCTCATGGTCCAGACCTCTTTTGGTAGGTACCTAGCAAAAGACAATAGTTGTGGAAATTTCTGTGGTAATTGCAGGCTTTTTCTTAGGTGATTTTTTTCATTCCACTTAATACTATATGAAGAATGTGAACTTTTGGGAGAATTTTTTAGCAGTTCTGTTTACTGCCATTGATGTCTTCCTTAAGAATGTTATCCTTGAAAAAGAAGACATAGCATGCAAGTCCATCACAGTTCCCTCTATGTTTGTTTTGTATGCAACAATGAAGAAGTTGGAAGTGGTCATTTTGCCTTTTTAGAGTATACAGGGTAGAAGATGTGATGTGTGATGAGTAAATGTTTTTCAGAAAAATGATATTAAGAAGGCATTCATCTCATTTTAGAAAGGTTGTCTTGCCACTGTTTTTTCCTGTAACACAAACATTTCACATATGCTTCTGATGAATTTGGATAAGAACCCCAATGTTTCTGTCCCAGGTTGCAATCTTGATTTATGATTTCCTTTAACTTAAATTTTCTTCTGTTTGTGTCCCTCTTGAAGCCAGTTTTGCTTTCCCCTTAAACTACCGATACTCACAAAGCTTCTGATTCAGCAAGGCATGATGCATCCTCAGCTCCTATTTAAGTCAACAGAAGCTGAAGAAACTGTATTTTCTCAGAAAGCAGATAATCTTAGAGGCAATTTATCAAAGAATATAATTCACAGTCCCTCTGTCTTCCCTTGTGTGATTTTGTGATTGTACAAGTCTTGCGTTTAAATTACTAGTTCTTTTCCAGTAGGGTTGGTTACTTGATGTTCTTTTCGACTGTAAAGTTCCCCTTTTTGTGTCATGTCCTTCCCAGCGGCAGGTTTAGTGTTCACTGCATGTGTCTATTAAGCATTAATTCTTTAACTGTATTTTAGTGAGAGAGAGCAATATGGTATGTTCCAGTGCAAGAATCTTAATTCCTACACAAACATATGGCATAGAATTATCTACTTAAAGATGGAACAATTTGATAATAATTTGGTAGAGTGACATCTGCACAATAAAATAAGATGCTGATCACACTGGAAAAGTAAACGCAAAAGTTTTATACTAACTATTCTGACATCATCAGAAAGCCATTATCATTCCTCCATGGAATGTTAAAATTTAATGATCTAATTTGGTCTTATCACACGCAATATAAATAAAAAATAACCCTATTAAGTATTCAGAGACCCATGCTGAACAAAAAACTTTTAAGTGCTATTTTCTAGAATTTCGACTTAAAGCACTTACATATGTTTAACAGGGAATAAGGAAAAAACATTCGGAGAAAAATAAAAATTCGTAGTAGGCTCCATCCTTTACTGAAGATGTTTACATATTCTGTTCTATTCTCTGTATAGTTTAATTTCTTGTCCTGTTGGTCCTTCTGTCAAGGTATTTAATTTAACATCAGTCTTTACTTCTGTAGAAAAAACATGTTAACACAAGGACATAATTACAACTTTCGCCTGAATAAATGAGGGTGATGATTCTTTGAGGCCAATATGAAGTTTGTTCATGTTAGAATGCCAGACCCAAACTTACAGATAAATTTCCTACAGTTCAGAACATACAGTTGTATTACCTAAACTCATGAAGGTCTGCAAGGAAGCATCACTATTTTTTGAATGCACACGACTGACCATTGAGATATAAGCTTTGCAACTGAGGATTTCACCTCCATCATCAATTCTTCAAAATGGAATGGAAATACCCAGAAATTTGGAGACTGTTGAAATTAAACTCAATCCTGTTTGTAGAGTTGAGATACTTAATTAGAACTGTTACAGAATGTAAGCTATTATTTTCTTTAATTGAAATATTGGTAGCCTTTTAGATATGCATCAAGCAAGGAAAAGATCTATTAAAAATTATGAAAATAGGTAACAAATTCTGATTCTTCTTCTTTAAGTTGGATACTACATTAAGGTAGTTCTCTTTGATAGAAATGATTTAATTATCTGATTACACAGAGAGAACACTTACTTTTTTAGTGCAAGTCTTTAAGGGTAGAGTAAGCCTTGAGGTGATCACAGTATTTCAGTTTTGCAATACTGAATCTATATAATGTGCATTTAATAGAATTAGAGTAGTCAATAGTATTTCATATTGATTGTTTTTTCTCTTCTTTTAAACCTAGTTTTCTCACTTCAGTTTACTGTGTCAAACAGCCAGGAGAATTGGCTTTTGCATTTCTTAATGGAGAGCTACTGGTGTTTGCCTTTTTTTTTTTTTTCATGAAGAAAATATTTATTAATGTAGAACATATTTATGTAGGTGTTCTTCTTGACAGTTAATAGATCATAATAAGAAGGCATTTTTCAAGGCATAAACAAAAGATTTGCATATAGTGATTTCCTTTTATGTGTCTATATTTACAGCCTTTTTTTTTGGTGTCACTGTGTAAAACATACAGATGTGGTTTTTTTGAAACCAGAAATACAGTTGGCCAGAATGAGGTTGAATTATCTTAGATTGGTCTTTACTGCCTGCCAGCCTATGGAAGTGATACCAGCTTTTATTATGATGGATTTCAGGCTAGCTGCAAGTGGGGATAGAACATCTCATAGAAATGTGTGGGACTGTTGGAAGTTAATGCAGAAATCTCTTTCACTCTTCGCATATGTTCTGTCTGACTAATAGAATCTTCATAGCTTAAAAAGCAACCAGGGTATCATACAGGACCATTTGTTCGGTCTTACCAACTCTCTCTCTGCCAAATACAAACCTTGTGTAAAGGCTTCTCAGAGGAAAAGGCATGTAACGCAATATTCTTTGGCATGAAATGCAAACAAGATATTTCTAAGAAGTTAAAACCTTTAAATGTCAATAGGAGTTTTATTTATTTAATCTGGAATAAATGCATTTTTAAAAAATGGACTAAAAATCAGTAAAAGAATACATTTTATAGTTTGTAAATAAGAACCATAGGAATGTGAACTCCATGCATAAAGTCTTGTGTCTCTGATTAAACCAAATATTCTTAAGGATATGAGAGCATCAGAAATGCAGTATTGAGGTTTTTATGCTCACCCAAAATTCTTAGTTAAAAATATTAATATTTAATATCCTAGATGAGCTGATTATGAAGAGCTGAATCTGATCACCTGATTGTCTTGAGAACATCAAACAGCTACTTGTAAATTAACTATTTATGCTGAATTTTGAGCCCGATCCACTGGAAGCTAACCGTATTTTTCTTTTGCCTATAGAAGCTTCATTAGTTTGTATTAGACTGACTACAGAAATTCTTTATCTCCTGGTTTCAGCTGGGATTTTCTTTCTAGTGGTTGCTGTGTTTTCAGATTTGGTATGAAAGGAATATCAATAATGCATATTGTTTTAGTTGTTGCTATGTGATGTTTATACTATTCAAGGACTTTTTTCAGCTTCCCATAGAAGCTGAGAAGGAGCATAGATAGAAAAATGGAACAGCCAAAGGAATATTTCATGGCACAGATGTCATTCTTGGTATATAAATGGAGGTTGTCTGGCGGTGGGAATCTGTGATCACTGCTCGGGATGGGTTGGGCAACCAATTCACCGGGTGGTGAGAGTGATTTGTGTTGTATTACTTTATCTTGTATATGCTTTTACCATTATTATTATTATTGTTATTTTCCTTTTTCTGTTATTGTTCTATTAAATGGTCTTTATTGCAACCCACAAGTTTTTTTCTCTTCCCTTTCCCCTCCTTTTCTCCCTCTTCTCGCTGCCCTTCTTGGGGCGAAAGGGGAAAACTGTGAATGGCTGTGTAGTCCTAGCTGACGGCTGGGGTTAAACTACGACAGTCTCCCTGCTGTTGTGGGAAAATACCACCTATTCATTTGGCAGAAAAATTCAATGAGCAGCGCATCATATTGTCACTCTCTCACAAGCAGAATCCCGATCCTTTGTGAAAACATAAGGAACAACTGGCTGATGTAAATTCTGATTACTCTAGATAGTAATTATTGAAAAAAGGCATATAGATCTTAAATGATCCTTTTATCTATTACAGCCACACAAAATGGATAACGATAAAATGACACATATTCTTTATTGCATTCTGTTTAATGAAAAAGAGAAAAGGAAAAAGCCTAAACTAAGCATACTGTTTGATAAGAGAAAAGTCGTCTTAACACTGTGATGTCTTTTGAATCTACTTGCTACAAACGATCAGCATCTGGTAACATTTTTGGCAAGTTCCTCTTACTGCATCATAACCCTCGCTAGAGAAGTTTGTAAGCCTTACGTCTTCACTTACACAGCGTTTTGCCCTACCCATATTAGAAAAATGTTTTTAAAAGTTTGCCAGTTAGCACACATCTAATTGTATGCAGACTTAAAATACTAAAGCAAAGTAAAGAGGATTTAGTTTAAGTACACTTGACATGTCAAGAATCATGCATAACTACTTACTGATGAAGACAAAACGGTTTTTGAACATGCTTCTTCACGGTGTCCTAATGCCAAGGAGTTCTTGTGGCATAGGATATAAGTTGGTATAAACAGGTTAATAATGCACTCACCTAGCCAAGAAAGTGATTATAACTTACGCTTTGCAACCACACAGATCTCTGGACGTACTACCTTCCCAGCTTCAGAGGATGGCTGGAGGATCTTGTGTGGATGTATGAGTGTGGGAGACAGACCGTGGCTGTATGTGGCTGGCTGTTCCTTTACACAGCTATGCAAGTTTTGGTTCTGAGCTTCTTTTAGTGTTCAGTACTATACGGTAATAATGCTCTGCAACACCAAACTTTTTCATTCTGTGTTTCCTGGGCAGCAAAACACAGACCTATCTAATGCTTCACAAAGTGAATCTCAGAATAACATCAGAAAAATTGTTTTTTCAAATGTATATATTTTATATTGTCTGCGCAGTCTTTGATGCTACTAGATGTTTCTTGGATCAGTAATTTGACCATCTAGCCTACTTCTGAATAGGCTAATGGCAAGTCAATGTTTTTATTGCAAGTAATACTGATACTTGAAGATATTAGCTACCCTAGGCTTTTGTAAGACAAAGAGCTAATGGGTTGAGAGCAGTCCTGTTATAGACTGGTTTAATAAAATGTATTGAACCAAAGACATGGCAAGTAATTCTGGTACCTTAGTAAATGGTTTTCAATTTCTTACCTAACGATGAGCCTGCATGCTCCACACTGAGCTCCGTATACCAGCTTCAAATTCATTCTTACCTGTTCTGGTACTTGGTGATACTTACTTTGTTCTGACTCTCATTCTCTTTTATGGGTTGATGCACATAGAAAAAAATTAAATAGGTGTGTCTGATACAAGTGCAGAGTTAGTTTGTTTTGATTTTACTGTTCTCTGAAAAGCTTGACCACTGCTAGAATGGAATTGTTAGATCTGGTTTGGGAGAGTTCTTGCCTTATATCCATAGTTGTCAGCATAGGAACCATGATCACTGCGGCAATATGACCACTTCAGTAAATACTGAAGTAATGTTTTTTTTTCCCCAACTCTAGGGCCTGGTAAATTATCTGAGGCAAGAGGAATGTTGGTCATCGTCTTCTGTCAAGTTCTTCATTTGATTATAATTCTTTTAGAAAGCATAAGCCAGGAAGGCCTGCATTGTCTCAACATCATTGTTCCTTCCTTTTTTTCTTCACTTGAGTGGAAGGAAATTCCATTGCTTTGAATGGTCTGTTATTTTTTTTTTCGTTAGGAGTTTAAATTGAATACAGTCTCTGTTTCCACTGAGCCTTTCTGTTTGTCTATCATATTTGTTAGCTGGAAACTCATATTTTCTAGGAATGGGTTCAATTTTCCAGGACTATTGGCAGATGTTTCTCTAGGATCTTCAGTGACAATGATGTATTTGTTGATAACCCAGTGCTTGCTAGAAGGGGCTTTGCTTCGCATCAGTGAGTCTATTTTTTTGTACAAGAGCTTTAGTCAACAGAAACATATTCCATTTCTTGCAAAAAATGTCTAGGGGTAGTTTCACCCTATTTTGGATGCATACTTCATGCAATGAATTTTCTTTTGGTTCAGCTACTGTTTCCTCTTTGTGGCAGGTGAAATACATAATTCTCTGATTCCACTCTTTTGCTTCATGTTTTTGCAAGTTATATGTTTGAGTAATTGTAGTAGTTGAGCCTAGTGTTCCAAGATACTCACCATAAGAGTTGGGTTGTGAGTAGATTTCATACTTTCAGTGTTGTTACCTTTTTCATGAACAACTTGCTACTTCAGTACTCTGGTAGGAACATTTGAGGGGTTTGGTTCATAGGTCTACTTGTATTTATTAGAGGAAAAAGTCATAGAGGATTCTGAAATTTCTGTCTTACTGACATTTTTTCCTACTTTATCATCCTTTCCTACCTTACCAAACCCAGACAACTGATGTCACAAAGCCTCTGTTCTCGACTTGTCAACACAGCATAAACACGGCATTGTTCTCAGCCACGTGGTTTACTTCACAATGACATAAAATCATACTTTTGAACTTTGTTATAATTAGGTGCTTTTTCTTTGCATTGTTTAAAAAAAAATCAATCACAGTGCTCCATTGCTTACTTAGTTTGGATTTAAATAGTGGTATAATGTTGCATAGCTACAGTTTCTTTCCTTTCTGTCTTTTGTTAAAGGGTAAGCTATGTAAACAGATAGCTGCAGATTATTTGAGATTTCTGGGTGTTTATTACCTTTTAAAATACATGGTAGGACCGTATAATAATTTTTTTAATAAATATTTTACGATCTGGGAAAATCATTCTTTTTCCTCTGTTCAGTTTAGAAATAAGGTCTAACATCTGGAGCAGGGAACTGAAATTAAAATATATTCTAGTATCAGTTTTGATTGTGGCTTGTGTTGTGACCTTGCCAAACAAGCCTTCTGTGGTTGTCTTCTCTGCTATCAGGAAGAAACAGTAATATTTGCAAAGCTTTCTCGAATTCCTAGAATGATGGTGTCTAGAACTACAGATTTTTTCGTTATCTGTTGGAAGGTATATAGGTTTTCTAAATATTATTCTGCTTTGCTGAGCCAGAGTACAAATGAAGTGTCTTAGGGTGGCATAAACGCGATTTAAAAGTCACATTGGCCAAAAAATGATTCAGTAGATTGACAATCAGGAATAAATCTATTAGGTGTTAATTTTCGTAGTTCTTATCCTCTGTGAATTTTCAGTTAAGAATAACACTTAAAAATTGGAGCAGTGAGGTTATTAATATATAGACAAAATGGTGTTTGACTCAGCATTTACAGAACCTACAAGGTGTACATGAGTGATGAATTTCAGGCATCTTAAGTCTTGAAAAACCGAGCCAAGCTTTTGCAAGAATTTACCATATCCCTTAGAGAAACTTAATGAATATGATAGTGCTTTGCATGCTTCACATGAGACTCAACCACAGCTTTTCCCCGATAGGAATTTCATTGCTTTCTTCTTCTTCCCGCAGGCAGAAGTCATTATGTAGTGTGATTTACCATTGATAACATTTATTTGCTGTTTTTAACATCCCTTAATATAATGTTCTAGATGCTAAAAGGTGAAACCTGAGAAATACGTGTCATGACATTTTAGAACATCTTCAAAATGTTTAGAAAAAAATATTTTCTGAACTTTAAAAAGTGATTTATCATTTTATTAGTGTAAGGGTAAGTCACTACTCCATTTGCTGTGCTGTGATTCAGAGGCAACATTGAGTCTTAATTTTAGTATTTAGTACTAAATACTGAATATTTAGTATTTATTTTTCAACATGATCTGTCTGTGGGTATTATCACATGTAAATGCAACCGTAATTTTTAATAATGGCAGGTAGGCTTGGAGCTCTGTAAAATTTGAATTGTTGTGGAAAAAAAGTTTATCTATACTCATCTGGTTATATTACTGTGAATCTTCAATTATTGTTAAATCTGAACCTGAATTTAGAAAAGACTTCTGAAAGTTCTGACAATAATTTGCCAGTTGCTGGAATAACTAGTGATACACAGATATATTAATTGTGCCAGAAAAGGGTCTTAAATAATCCAGTGGAGGTAACAGTTTATTTTAGCCAATAAGCAACACTCCAGAATAACAGAAAAAGTTCTTATTCCTCAGCCCATCTACTCATACCAGGTGTATATCTGTGTCTGTCTTGCCAGAACCCCCTTTAATCTGCAGTATGTGGAGTTCTAATTTGAGTTTTTTCCAAGCTGGTATGTAGGAATACAATTTTCAAACTGATAACCTATTGATTTTCTTTTGAGTTTATTTGGAATAGAGAAGGAAAATTTCCTTATTAGGATTCCTGTTATACCGACTTCTTACCTACAATATCTTACAACCATCCCTTTGCTGTAATTAATGAGCTAAGGATATTTGTAGTTGTTGAGAATTTCTGTACTGGGTCATTTGTGAATTCCTTTTTTATGCTTGATAGTAATGAACTCTCTGTAAGTAAATCCATGATAATGACTGTGGAATTTGTGTAATTAAGATGAGCAATGACAAGGTATTAGGTATTGCAGAAATACAAGTTATTTTTCATAATGATATATAAAAATACATGTATTATTCCACAGACTTTTGTTTTATTATTTCTGAAGATATTTTAGAATTGGTTAATTCTTATCTGCTGTAGATGAAGATTAATGTATTCGCTATAAATTATAACTTCGCAGGGTCAGAATCCTTCCATTTTAAAATACAGGAATTAGAAGGCAGTTTAAGTTAAGGGACAGAAGCCTTCATTTTCTGGATCTGAGGAAATGCAGCCCAAAGATACTAAGAAAGGAAACCATGCAGAGCTAAGAGAAGGGTGGAGCAAGGGCAGTTGACACACAGCAGAGATAAAGACTCCAGGAAAAATGGGGTTTGTGTATAGGCATCAGGAATGGATGGAAAAGTGAATGTGAGTGAAAGACGAGAAGAATTTGGGCTAGAAATCCAGAGTAAAGTCAGAGTGAAGAGAAAAAAGTTAAGAGCTAAAGATTAAATCTTCCAAGGAATTAGAGTAGTGCCAGGAAAGGTAGCAGTAAAGAAGTTATTGTAATAGGACAAACACAGGTAGTATAGTTGTGGAAACTCAAGGACTTATTTTCAACATATGTTAAACACACCCTACCCCAAAACAACACCCAAACTAGCAGCAAACCTTAAACAAGTATCTCACAGAGATACCCTTTCAACTGTTTTATTTGCACTCAAAAGGCTTGAGCTTTGTTGGCAATGATAGCTGGCCCTGCGTCAAATGTGCCATCATGCATTGCAAAAATCTTGATATTTTTTTTCCCCCCCTTAAAATTACTGGATAGATAGGATAGATTGGTAAGTGAGACTGCTGTCCTGTGCATTAATCTGTTACTCTAGATTACAACTCAGATTTAGAATTGAAGACGACCTGTAAATTACCAAATGTATGTAAAATCTCTTCTCTCCTCTTGCTCTGCATAGAAATTTCTTTTTGTCCTCATCTTTACCTGTATCCGGCAAGTTCCTTGGATCACAGACTGATGCCTCACTTCCATTTTGAATTTCATCAGTTTTCTCATCCGCACACCTAACTTATACTTAATTCAGTGGTTTCTGGGTCACATAAATGAGCAAAGAGTATAATCAAAAAGGCATAACAGGCAGATAAGATAAAGAAGGTTTGAGAGTTGGAACATTTAAGAAAAGATGGGCTTCCTTCAGCTGTGTCCTATCACACTGTTTCTGTTGCCTGGGTTTCAAAGGAATTGGAGGAAAACAGCCACATTTTGGCATCTGATGCTGATGGAATCAGTTCTACATAATATAAATTGAGTCTTTTTTTGTGTAGGGATGTGTAGGTGGCATTATGTGTAAGTTTAAAACATTGGAAATAGGAATCACGAAAAAAACCCACATATTTTGTAATGCACTATTTAAATACTGGATTATTTTTAAAGTATTGCAGAATATTTCTTATGCATGTGTGAATACAAATAAAAAAATTATTACAAATATTTTTTTCTATTATTTACACAAAACATCATGGAAGTGTATAAATGAACCTTAACAAAGAATGGTGTTTTGAATTTGTATTTTTGTTGTGCATGACTGGATGTGTCAGGGAAAAGTGAGTGTACTCTCTGAGACTTACTAAAGGAAGGCTTGCTTTATTGAAGCTTGCACAGATGGCTAACTGATATCAAAGGTTTCTGCAACATTGCCTACAAGTTGCCAGAAGGTCAATGTGAAAATATATCACTGCCTGATTCCATAGCGAAGAACAGTTATTGTTACCAGGATTTATTAAATCCTGTCCTCCTAACAAACAGTACCTATCAAGCACTTCTTCTACAGGTAGTCCACAGGAAGCGGTTCCAGTTGCAGCACCTTTAAACATGTTGTTCACAAAAAGCATTTTTTACATTGTTTGAACATGATTCATTTAAAGTATTGCAAGAAGAGTAGAATATAGT
Source organism: Stercorarius parasiticus (assembly GCA_013396915.1). Classification (NCBI taxonomy): domain Eukaryota; kingdom Metazoa; phylum Chordata; class Aves; order Charadriiformes; family Stercorariidae; genus Stercorarius; species Stercorarius parasiticus. Next base: position 79,003 of record VWZL01001289.1, on the reverse strand, counting down.
GGGTGAAATACTCTATTTAAAGTGCAGTTGAAGTCAAGGTGGTAAGAAGAATCTAAATTATTTAAAATATCTCTCTCCAATAAATACATCATTTCCACTGTACATGAAGAAAGCTTTAATCATTATAAGCAGTTAGGAAGGTGTAACAGTGAAAAATAGCTTGATTAGATCATTTTTAGAGTATGCTGTGTGGATTGGGACTTCTATAGTGTATAAGTAAGGTTACCAGCCTAACACTTGCTCCATTCTGCTAATTTGTTGGTTTGTTATATGTTTTGTAAAAATCCCATTCTGTCTTTACGAAGAACAGAATGTTTCATGGTTTCTCTTGACTGTTATTCTCGCACATGCTGTTCCACAGGTCTGTAGAAAAAAGTTTACTTACACTGCAGTTGCAATGTGAATTAGGTGCCTCTCTTTTCTGAAATGAATATGTAAAGGAAGGACAAAAATAACATTTTGAGTACTACTGTTCTTCAAATTAATACTTTGGAAGAATTTTAGCTAAAGTAGATTTCAGATACAGTGAAAATGACATTTTAATTAACAAAAATCCAATACTAAGTGCAAAATGTCCAAAATCCTATGGATATTTTAGGCTTAATATGTTCAATATTGTAACAGGGTAGTAGAACAACTGATGCTTAGGTTGAGAGGATATATTTGTGGATAAAGACATAATTGCACATCTTAGAAGGTACATCATCAGATATACTTCATTGAACTAAAAGAAAAATGTGACTCACAAAGGCTTGACTCTGGATATACATTTCTGTGCTTAGAACTCTGATGCTAAAGAAATGCTCCTCCCCTTCTACTAGTCAAATAATAAGATAAATCGTCTGTTAGCTTTCTGTTGCACCAAAAGGTGGTATTCTTTACAGAGTGAATATTTTTATGTTATTTTGAAAAATCCAGTGATTCTGTTTGATGAAAGAGTTTAATATTAATGATGGAGTATTAGAAAGACCGTTAAAACATGTACTTGACTCTTGATATAGAGTGTTTTTCAAGAGCTTCTTAGGCATTAGCATAGATGTTAGTGGGTCAAGGTGCTGCTGGTCAAAACATGAGTTCTATGATTACCTCAGTGAGAGCAATTAGGAGAAAAATGCAGGTATTTTAAAATGTGCTTAAGCATGTGTCTAACTCTAATATGCATAAGTCTAGAAGCTTGTTGTACTCCTTTAAATTTTCCTGAATCAGAGTCCAAAATGGGAAGAATTTAACTTTTTTAGTACAAAGTAATTATTCTTTTTTTCATTCACAAATAGCAAGTATTTGAAAAAAATTGTTTTGGCTGAGCATGTCTCTCCTAGGTAATTTTCTGGTAATACAAATAAATTTCACATTTAGTTATACCAATTAGTTAAAGTTGCTGAAACATTTTTCTTCCAATTCGTTGCTATAAATGTTTGCAGCTATTAATAACTGCTATTTGAATTGCTTACCTCCAAGATGTATCTTTATGATAGGATAAATAATAGTAATGGTGACACTGATGATGTTAATAGTAATACTAAAGGATTGTGAGAGAGTTGTGTTCCCTTAAGTATTCTGATTGTCATACTATCATACTAATCGATTGTAGAATATGTATCAAACTAATTCTACTGAATATAGAAAATAATTCCTTCCAAAGGTTGCAATGTTTATTTATGACAATATCAGCTGTATTTTACTTGGCGGTCCAACAAATTTGATTTTGCATTTACTTTTAAAAATACTGAAAGATGCTTCCAAAATTATTTTAAAATTATTTTAGTAGACAGTGGTATATCCCTTTTGTGTTTGTCCCTAGAGGCTTCTTCAACAGAATGACATTCAGTTTTGCTTTAGAGAGAATCTTTCAGTCACTTTTTTGTCTTGGGAGCAAGAAGCCATATAACTTGTCAGCTACAAGTCAGTCAAATGGGAAATGAAAAAAAAACAACATTAAAAACTGTTGCCACCACCACCAAGAATAACAACAGTCTTTTTTTTTTTTTATTATTTATTAAGGCAACATTTATTTTTTTTCTTGCCTCATTTTAGGGAGTATGAATAGAAATGGTTTTCAAAACATATCTGTTGTCATTGTCTGATATGATACTTCCAAATATTTCCACCCTTTAATGCCTAGAAGCTTGTCTTTTTTAGTTTCAGGCAAGCAGTAATACTGTTGAGCATGATGTTTCTCCATTGCTTTTTTTAATTGCTATTTTTTTTAAAGTTTTGAAACATAAAAAAATTCTATGTTTCTAATACTTCCCTGAATCATTTGCAGTATTGCTAATAAATGTAGTGGAAACTGATCAAAGATTATTGAAAGACAGACATTTTGTGCCTCATTTAGACATAATTCATGTTGAGTCTTTTAATATATTATCATTATTCCATCAAAAAATACATTTTATTTCTTGACGTATTTTCTTCTCTGATACCTCAGTGCTGAGTAAGTAATTGTTTTCTTCCAAACCACTGGAAGTCTTGGTGTCTTAACAGCAAAACAGTAGTCCTCTAAATTTTTTTGCTTTAACAATCATTTCTAGTCGGTGTATAGCAGCATGGCTTGAATATGAAAGGATTTTGTGTCTAAGTGGATAGAAAATCCAGTGTTGGTTGCTTTTATATTACAAATTTCATTTTTAAAAGTTAAAAATATTACAGTGGACCATCTGTGCATCTTTGCAGTATACAGAAGTATCTTAATTGCTTTTCTGTTACTGCACGGTGTGACTGATCAAGGACTCTCTGAATGAGACACACTATTTCATATAAGGTTAAGTCTTTTACAGAATGTGTATATACGTATGTGTATACATGTTCCTTGAAAAAGGAAAATTCTAATCACATTTTGGGTAAAAACTATTATTAGAGGCAGCTGCATAAAATTACAGTTTCTATTCTGAAGATATTTTTTCTTCTTTCCATTCCATCTCCCACTATAGGGCAGTGTTGTGAATATATAACATACTGATGTTGTCATGTTGAAAGGAAAACAAGCATTTTTAATATATCTCGGATTCCTTCTTTTCATTATATATCTTATGATTTTCAAGAGGAAGAAGGGTGGACTAGAAATGGTAGGTGGGAATAGCAGACAAAGAAATTTGCATCCAGCAGACAGAAGGCTAACTAGTAGGAAAGTTGCATTCAGTCCCCTTTGTGTTTCAACTTTCTATGATTAAACACCATCCTTGTTTAAAAGGGGGTGATAAGACCAGCTGCAGCAAACCACAAAGCCAGGCCATGCATTTATTGTTTAGTTTTGGGGTTTTTTTAATTTTTTTTTATGTATCTCTGCTTACCTTAAAGAAAATACTGTCTCAGTTTTGCTCTTTAACAGAGTAATTTAGCTGTAACACTAAGTTCTTTAAAAGTATTGAGATTAAAACTATATGTTTTAGCCAGTCAATTTGCTTTTAATCTGAATAGTGTACGGGGTTTATGTGTCAAGATTTTGGCAGTGAAGGGGGGGCTGCGGCAGTGGCTTCTGTGAGAGGGGATCAGGAGCTGCCCCCATGTTGGACATGCCCCCAGGTCCAGATGGCTCCAAAATGAACCCACTGCTCCCCAGAGCTGAGCCCACCAGCGACCCTGGTGGTGCCTCTGTGATGGCATGTTTAAGAAAGGGTGAAAACACTGTGCAGCAGCTGTGAGAGGACTGAGGAAAATGTTAGAGAAACAGCCCTGCAGACATCAGAGTCAGGAGTGAAGTTGAGCCTGGGGAAAAGGAGTGTTGAGGGAGGATGTTTTTAGTTTTGTTCTCATTTCTCACTATCCTAATCTGTTATTAATTGTCATTACATAATTTAATTTCCTCAAGTTGAGTATGTGATGGTCAACGATTTTCCTGTCCTTACCTCGACCCTTGAGCTTTTTCATCTTACTTTCTCCCTCTGTCCTGCTGAGGAGGGAATAATGAGAGAGCAGGTCAGTGAGCAACTGTCCGCCAGCCAAAGTCAATCCACCACAATAGTTTACTTGCTGAAGGCATATTGATTTACTTATTGCAGTCTCCGAATAGTAGTATTTTGGAGCGTTAGGTACAGTAACTTTAGTCTGAAAATGTCTCAGCATCTGCCGTATCCAAAGTGAAGGCTCTTCTGCATTTTCATGGTCATCATTAAAAGTTTATTCAAATACGTCTGAAATAATCCACTTATATGCATAATTTGTAAAAAAAAATAATGCAAAAATTCTTCAGGGGACTAGAATCAACTAGAACAAAGTTAATGAGGAAAATACTGCATGAGAGTTTAGAGTCTCATTGCACAAAAGATTGCATTTTTGCAACACGCTCTTCTAGACCTTAAACATAATATTCCCCAGTCTTGCTTGTTTCTTCCTCTTTGTAGAAAAACCTGGGCAAAACTGTAACTTATGACTGTACTCGTATGCATTTTGGTTTGAAGCATAAAAGCTAGGACTGTCTATGCCTGTAAAGACCTTTGGGTCAGATGGATACTACCTGAGCTATTTTTAAAAAGCAAATCGTAATGCCATTGAAGATACATGCAGTCTCTGGATTCGACATGATACTATGCTTAAAACTATCAAGAACAGCTAATAGAGCAGAAAGAAATGCTATAGTTTCTTTTTTGTCTTTATCTGTAGGAGTTAGTTAAACAGTGGAGTGCCCCTAAGTACCTTTGTGGAATACTAGTGTGTGGTATTTGTTCAGATAGTTTTTTCTCTTGAATGATCCTTACTCCCCCAAAGAAGTGAGGAAGAGAGAAAAGCGAAAAATTTTGGTTAAAATAGAATTGGTTTCACATGTGGGATTTTTATTTTGTACTTTGTTTACTGCAAACTACGGCATTATTCCATTACTTGTCACTTATAAATTCCTGTCTTCTCTTGCAGTGCACTTGCAGGAAAGACATGGTGACAATATCCATGGATGTCTTTGTGAGGAAGTTTCAACCAGACAGATACCATCTGTGGAAACAAGGCAAGGATTTATACACCATTGACCATACAAAACCAACTCCTGAATCAACACCCGAAGTAAAGACCTGGCTACAGAGAAGAAAGAAAACAAAGGACTTTCCCAAGGGGTATTTATGTTTCTTTGTCTTCCACTGAATTGTCTTCAATATGATCTCAGTTTCCTTTTTGTTTATTTTTTTTACCACTTTCTCTTAAGTTTTATTTGAATTTGTTTTCTTTAGACAAAGCTTATTTTTCTGTTTTCTGTATTAAGACGAACCTGGGGACAAGCAAGTCATCTTTTCAGAATTTAATTCAAGTTATGTGTATAGCTGCAGTTAATGACTATAGAGAGCATCAAAATGCATTCCAGTGTGTTATGTAGAATCTTTCTTTAGTAGGAACTATTCCATTAAAATTTTCAAGGTATGAATGGTTGCCATTGTCTCTAGTGACATCTGTAACCAAAAGATGAGGGGGAAGTCTCCTAAGAGCTGAGGTGAAGGTTAAGTTGGAAAAACTTACCATGGAACTGTGGCAGGATCCCAACAGCTGTGTGAAGTCTCTAGCAATAGTTCTAGCCCTCCATCTAGCTCCAAAGAGGTATCACTGCCTATCCGGCACGGTCTCACAGTGCTGTAGCCGAAACCTCTCTGTGTCTACCACAGGTCAATCACATATTGTAATTTAGCATAAGGAAGGCCTAAATTGCAGTTGTTGGTGCTGACACCACTAAGAAAGTTAGGAGAAAAACGTTTCTCAGCTTGTCACTGAAGCTATCAAAGCTTTGACCTATTAAAGCAGTTTCATAGCTGGGTTTGTTTTCCTGGTGTGCATCATGTCTGTGATTCTGTTTTTTGTTTGCATTGCACAAACATTTTTTGTTCGCTACTGCTTTCCTGTCTTACTTAGCAGGATCTTTATGGATTTTCTGCTTAGTTATCTAATAAAGATCTATTTAATTTCTAGTCTGTGGTGGGCAGTTTTATTGGTATCTGCTTATGCAGAGAGCAGCTTGCTGGGCTAAAGATAATACTGAATTTTTCAAGATCTTTTTCCTCCTTCAAATAATTTTACAATATAATTACTTCTTTAACTTGCTCTTAAACTGAATTTCCTCATTTTCTTTGTAAGTTAATGTATTTCTTGGGGAAAACGATAGGAAAATCAACCTGTAAAGGAGAGGACCAACTGCCACTGTAGTGGAACATCACAGATGAGAAATGTAACATTTGGTTTGTTCTGGGTAAGAACAGTTTGTGGGGTAGGATCAGTTCTTGCAGACAACTGGTGAAGCAGCTGGACAGCCAATTTGTTAGTATATGTATAGTATGTATAATATTGACCCAGACACACAGAGGGAGTAATTCTGTTGTTTAGCTAGTTGAATGCCATTTTGCCCTGTAGTAAATTTCACTGTGTGTATTGTATAGCATTCCTGACAGTTCACACTTGCACCAGCAGTGTTTCATTTGGTTGTACCCTTATGGGTAGCCACTTTTAACTAAAACCAAAGACTTCATAATAATTGTGTTGAAAGTTTTATCATAGGAACACATGAGCTGATTTCACCCACTTAGCTAAGCTAATAAACACAATCCCAGTGCTGTTTAATTCTTGAGCTGGCTGTTGTTCAGGCATGGTAACAATGTGTATTGCAAAGGGAGGGTAAAGTGTTTATTCAGCTTCATTTCTAGTGTGATGTGTCGATTGAAATTGTCGTCATTTTGATTATGGGAATAATACAAGTTCCAGAAGAGTGAAAACAGAAATACTATTTATGGAAATCTTCATGAATATAGTGACAGGGAGAGCTTAATTCTGACATTTGTGGCTGAAATACTTTGCTAAAATAGAACATCTAATGACTGCATGTAAACAGTAATAATACTTGCTGTTACATTACAGTGTGAACTGATGGGCGTCTCATACTTCACAAATTTTCTGGAAATTACTTTTTTATAGAGAGAGCGTGTTGAAAGATATACATTGTGGACATAGGGTAAAATTTAAGAGGTAGTAAAATGTTTTCCTAGAGTTGTCTGTTGGCGAAGATCCAAGACCTTTGTAAAACTCATGGTTTACCTGACATAGTTGCGCTTTTATCACTAGTGTGTTATGAGTTTTGAAACCTGATGTGTGATGAAGCACATAAAAATCTCCTTCCATGTCACATAACTGAATTTGAAACTGAACTGATCTCCTGTTATTTTTATCACGAGCACATAAATTACAAACCAGTTTCTGACAGAGGGGGCCATTTCTCCTGCTTTAAACCTCTTGCTTCTACTTCTGAGGGTGCAAAACTTTCTGCTGAAAATTTAATTCCAACTTTATTTTTTACACAGCATTATGAAATGTATTGCTTGATATTGTAGTCATTTAAAATATTTGGTGATCAGAATTTTTTCTTCTTTCAGATGCTTGTTGTTTGTGTAAAAAGTCGTATAAAAACTAAACAGATCTGATTATACAAGGTGATTCAGACTAGTGTTTTATTAGCATTGGGGTTTAGAAATACCAGCTGGTTTTAGGGCGACTGAGAATGTTTTGTCTTTGTTACTTTTGTAGGGGATATTCTCTTTCAGGTTTAAAAGAATGATTAATTAAAAAGCTGGTTAAGTAATAGTTACTTAAGGTTATTTTGCTTTTACAATTTAATAACTTTGCCATAGAATGGTGATAAAAGATTAGAAGGTTAAATCGAATCAATTGTTAATCTATCGCCTAATAAATTGTAAACACTATCTCAACACAAAAAGATGAAAAATTGTCAGTTTCTAGCCACTTTAAGCAGGTGAAAGGGACGTATATATTGGTAGACGTTTTATCTTATCCAAGACAGACATTCTACTCTGACAGCAGTATCTCTTGTAACAGCTTCCAGCACACCAGATCCCGATCTAAAAAGCTTAAAACTCCAGAGGACAAGAGAGTATCTGCTATGGTAGCTGGTGCAGAAATCATAACGACTGAAGCAGCTGGTGATGGCTTCAAGGTCAATGAAGAACCTGGAAAAAAAGTGAGACTGGTAAACACAGGAGTGCCTTCTGGGGAAGAAGAAAACAGTAGTAGAATGCAGCTGGATCAGCATTTATTGGATAATGTCAAGGTTGCAGGTGAGATAAGGACTGATTATGTTTTACATGTAAGTTGTAGGCTGTTGATACTCTAATGCCACATCAGTGGATGTTAAAGCATAGGATTATCCTAAGTAGCATACTAACATACTTATGAAGTTACGCGGAGAAGACTGATACTCAGTAAGAATGAGAAAATGTCAAAATTAATATTCTGGCCTGAAAGTAATTTCACCTAAACTGTTTTAATTAAGTGTTTTTTAAAGGGGCAAAAAGGACGAGATTTTGTAAATTGTATTTCTTCAACGGACTTACGGGTTTTACAGCAATATTTTTTAGATACAGAAATGAAACAATGTCTTAACACTTATGCAAACAGTACAGAACATATATGCTTGTAGTATGCTCTCTCTATATATGTAGTATGTAGGTGTGTATATATATATGTAGTATGCATATATATATACACACATATGAAGAATGCTACATATTAGAAGTGGTCTATACTTGTGCCCCAAAATGCTCTATCTTGAGACTGCAGATTTCTTGTCACTTCCTGTTGAACTGTGTGACAATGCAAGTTATAAAGGCCTTGTCAAGCCAAAGATGGTTCTTTTTTTTCCCACAGCTATTTTTACTAATATACTTGGTCTTTTCTGGCCTTAATTTCATCTGTTTCACGTTTTGTTGTAGTTCAGGTGTAGTTTCACATTCCTGTTCAGAAAGACAAACTGCGATTTTAATTTTAAGTTTGTGAGCATCCCCGTTGGTTTTATAGTGATACTGAAAATTTACTTGCAGATTGCAAACAGAGAGTATTTCCCTGATTGTGAATATTAATGGTTATGTTAATGTTTATTCACACATGGTAAACACCAGGATTGATCCACATAAAGATAACAAAGTTAGTATTTCAACATAGAGGCTTAGAAATTCCTGTGTACAAATTAGTTGGTGCTCATTCAAAGCCTTTTATGGTCTGTTCTAATGATATATTTTTTTTTTCTAATGGTGTTATTCCTTTACTCTTCCCCCAACTTTTAATAGAGGTTTGGAGTGTTTGTGACCACTGAGAAACAAGTAGTTAGTCAGCGGCCATTCTGTGTTCGTTGACAAGGGAAGGAAAAGCAGAGAAGAGTGGAGTACTATCCTCTTTCCTTTGTGCTATTAAAGGGTGGTGCCAGGACTTTCGCAGGGAAAAGGACCTTGTTTAGATACGATGGTGGAAGCTCCAGTACTTACGTTGGAGATGGTCATTTGTCCTGCATTATGCTTGGCTAGTGTGTCCATTATGCTCAGTTGAGGCAGTACTCTTCATACCCAGAGATTAGGTTTGAGTACTGGATGGTCTTTATATTACTAAATTTTATATGCATTTGACCTGAAAAGGGAATTTTTTAGAAAAACAAGTTCAAATAACCACTGTAAAGAAAGAAAGGGAAGGAACTTTACAGAGACTGTTTTCTCTAATGCCTTGGATGTGCTGCTGAATCAAAATTCACTGTGGCGTGTACCATAGAGTTCTTCAGGAACGTGTTTTCTGAGTGACCTGTCTAACCCGTTGTTCTGTCTATCCCATGCAAGCATCAGCAGATGAAGAATTTTAATAAAGTAAAATCCACGCAATTTCACCCTTCAGCATCACTGAAATATAAAATTATGCTAATTGTTGAAATATAAAATGATGCTAATTGCTTTTCATTTTTAGACTGGTGCTGTTGTTTTCAAAATATTCTTGTTATCTGTTTGAAATATGTTTTCCTAATTATAAACCATTAGTCTTTGTTTATTTTAATTTTTAAAACAGGCATAATAAGATATAAATGCAGTGTATAAAGTTCAATATACCAACCTTTTCTATTATTTTTTCCAACTAGTCAAAGTTCTTGTGGGCTGTCAGAGTAAACAAGCTACATGAATATTGATTATGTTGAATGACATGAAGACCTGTTGTAATTCAAATACAAAATACCGATTAAATGATTAAAACTATATTTCACACTCCAAACTCAAACCATTTATATTTAATCTATTCTTTGATCAAACCTACACTCCACATTGGTGTATGTCCTTCTACCAGATGCTTTTCTGTATGATTTCTAAATGAGGAACCATGCTTTAAGTTTGCATAACTCAGATTTTTGTGAAATACAATACAATAATATAAAGTGAGTTTTATTAACAAATCATATTCTTCATCTCTAGGAAGCATCCATTCACACTCATTTTCACGCCCTATTCCTGTACTAGAGAAAGCAAAAATGGAAGATGAGGACAGGACAGATTCCGGTCATCCTCTCTTTACCTGTGAAGATTCTGTGGCCTCCATGCTTGCTTCTGATAGCTGTAGAAAAGAAGAGAGTTTGAAATCTCAGAATCAGTCTGTTTCATCAGTACCATACCATAAGTCAGAGGGACATGCTTCTGAAGCAGAAAAACCAAATAAAGAGGAAAATGTCTCGATAGAGGATGATGTCAGCGACGTAGAAAGCTGTGGAGATAGCTTGGAACATGGAGAAGTGCCTGTTGTAAAGAAGGATGAAGAAGATGGCATGGAAACATCCAGTGTATGTGAAGCAAATTACATCGTTATAGTAATATATTCCTGATTTAATGAAATGTGAATGAACATGTTTCTAATGAGACCTGATATCGATATTAAAGCACTTAAGAATATGCATGATTTTAATCAGATGCTAATTTGAGCATGTTTTGAAGTGTTCAGGCAAGAGTGGGAATTTGGATTCAAAAGCAGCATGTTTCTGGACCTTGCTTGTTGACATATTTTCCCTCTGTTTTTAGATATCTAGTAATTTCACTTTATATCTGTGAATCTGAACTGTCAGCAGCTACTCTCAAGCTATTCCCACGTTTGCTGCCTGCCAGTATGATCAAGGCTATCGGCTTTAATTATGGCTGTTGACATGAAATTGAAATTATTAGAGTTGAGTGCTGTATTTGGTATCATGTATATGCGTTTCAAAAAAGTGGCTGTTTTGACTGAATCTTAAGGAGAGTTAACAGTATGCTGGTAAGATGTCAGCAGTGTAGGTTGATTCTGAGGTACTTACTGTCCAAGGACAGAACTTAACAGTGCGGAAGCACATAGTAATTTATATTTGGACTCATGTCCTGAATGAAGAAGTGGATAAATCAAAGCTGAGGAGCATCTCTGCATTGAGTTAGGTGGAAACAAAGTTTGCTTTCATTCTATTACATTATGTCACATAGTTTATGAACTCTTATGGACTTTCTTGCTTTAGTTGAAACTGTGTCCATAGTATTGGAGTTGGTGAAAGTGAATCTGGCTGTAGCAGGATAATACGGACAGTATGATTTCAGGGTCTCAAACTTGCTATTCTTGGACTTTGGAAATGGGCTAAAACACCTTAACAAAACACTTGAAGGAGATGATCCCTCTAATGAAAGGAATATATTTTTAAATTTTTAAATAGTAAGTTTAATAATGTTTTCTCATTGGGGCACCTACAAACTTACAGTCTGTTTTTACTCTTGCTGTTCTGCTATGAAGGGTGGGCAGCTTTGACTTTGGGAAGCATAATGAAAAATTAAGCTGTGGTGGTAGTCACAGTAGCTTTCCGAGTTGTGAGTTAAATCCCAGTTAGGCAGAGAGAGAGCGGGAAATCCACTGACAGATTGCCAGACTTAGTGGGAAATATATTTTAGAAGCCAAAGTAAAGTCATGCTGACCCTTTCAAAGACACAAACTATGCACTAATGATTTTTTTGCAATGTTGTGAATTTTAATAATCTTGGCTCCAGCCCTTCCACTGTAATAATAAAGAGCACTATAAACATCTCAGTGTTTCAATCATAATGAATTAGAGATTATATTTATCTCTTTCTGTGCCTTTCAGCCATTTATATATGAGGTTTTAGATATTCTCCAGTATAATTGAATACTTTTTCTTTCTCTTTTATAATGAGTGAAGAAGCATGTTTTACAGATGCAATTAAAAAGTCTGATCTTCTTTCCCTTTTTACTTGGTAACTTTTCCTAGATCGTAATCCTGTCCTGTGCTTTAACCACATCTTCCTCCCTCTGCTTATCACAGTAAATGTGATGTTTTGTAGCTTACTCCCCATTCTGTAGTAGTAATTTTCAACCCTCAAATCAGTCAAGGGACATGTGTGTAACCTGTTAGCTTAGAGTCAGGGCGTTGAGGAGCAGAGTGCTGTGGGCTATAGGAACGGTGTGAGACTGTCCTCCACACCCTTCTGCCAGTGTGCTTGCTCTTCCTCTGTTCCTGAACCTCCAGGTAACATCAGCAGCTGATTTAATTCGTGATTCCTGCACCAGCACTCAAATCTGCTGTTGTGAAAGCTGCACTTCTAGAGTTTATAGCATTGGCTTTAGTTCTTGAATCTTAGATAACTTCAAGCTGAATGTACATAAGGGTGCTTGAGAGGAGAAGGAATTTCCTCATATCCCAAATCAACATGTTAATCGCGTATCAGGACTCCAGGTAATTGTTTTACTTCCTCAGGAATTTTACACACTCTGTTCTTCCTCTCAGACATCACCTGAGCAAACCAGGATTTATGCTCTGTGATTTGGGAAGGGCTGCAGTAACTTATACCACAAAACATTTGTGTTTGACAAGGATTACTCTTTTTTAATTAAAGTATATGTTCTGAATTAGAGAAAAATGTTGTAATTGGCACACTAAAGGTGCTTCAAGTACCCTGATAGTATTTATAGAATTGACATCTGTGCTTATTTACAGAAGAATGTTTTTGTTCGTCAAAATTAACCTTGCAGAATTACATTCTAAATTAGTTGTGCTTTTCCCTTTTCAGTCAGTGGAAGTTGAACAAAAGAAAGTATCTAAGAGTTGGCGTCATCCACTAAATAAACCGCCAGCTAGATCTCCAATGACTTTGGTTAAACAGCAAGCAACTAGTGATGAAGGTGAGTGTACTATTTAATGCATTTTTCTGATGATGTTTTATTAGGCCATATATATAGCCATTTGGAAAAACAACCAAGATGAAATAATTTCTTTCTGCATCGGAAATGTAAACAGTGAGGCCTCCGAACCCAGACAGGTCATGTACTTTTTGCCTGTTTTCACACAAATTCTTCTAAAAACATTGGATTTGTTTTTGCAAAAAGCTCTGAAAAGTATGATGTCATTGAAAACACATATATTCACCGATCAAATATTCCTTACTAGAACTCAAAGCAATTGTGTTTAAGAGCAAGTTTTTAATTGTGTAAGCATAGATAAAAGTGACATAAGAATTCTTTGAATATGGTTCTTAGATGTAAGCAGTAGTCCTCTATACTGCTTTAAAGCTACTTTATCCTTTTTGTCTGTTTTGTGGTAGACATTGGACATTTGGGAGTCGGTGTCTTAATCTGCCACACTTCTGGGTATCATCAAAAACTTATCAAGAGTCTTTACATATATCTGGATTTCCAGACTTTTGCTTAGTTTCATATGGAAAGGGTGAACATCTCTCTCCCTGTAGTTTTGGTAAATCAATTTTACGTTATAGATTTAAAATAGTAATTTAAAAGCTACATGCCTCACACCTCTGTATGTGCTTCTAACTGTATCAAAGTAGCGTGCAGGTTTGCAAGTAGTGAATAGTGTGTAAGATGTTAAAAGTTACTACCGCATTTTCACAAACAGAAAGAGGTGGAAAAACATGGTTCTCTTTTTAGACATAAAACAACCTTTGTTTACTAGGAAGCAGGAAAAGGTCTCCTTTCTGTTTCCCCAGCTGAACAATTCTTGAGAAATATTCTTAGAGCAGTTTTCCGCTTACTTTTAAGTGGCACAAAGCAACTGGAAGCAGGGTAAATGGCCTTCCTGGGAATGCGTAAGACTGGGCTTCTGCTTTGGCATTTAGGTACTTCAAGTGATTTTTTTATTATTATTATTTTAATGCTGACTAGTGACCACGAAATTCCATTGTTTAACTTAATTGCATAAATAAGAAGTGTAATGTTAGGCAGTCATTTTGAATATGCTTGTACAGATCTTCACTATAGGTTGCAGATATGCATGTTACTGCATACTATATGGTACCTTCAGGCACTTCAAGCAATAGAGTAAAGTAGAAATTAAGAAAAAGGAGCATGACCACAAACAATGGTGATTAACAACAGTGATATATAGAACAGAGTTCTGCACAAAATAAATAAGTAAATAATTCTGCAGCTGTGACATTTAGTGCTCTGTAATCAAAAAAGTTAAAACAGTACCCAGAACTTCTCAGATGCTCTTTTTGGGAGGTTACTTGTGTGCTTTAATTTAGAGAGCCACCATCTTGTGCAGACAGGCTACAAAAACTAAGACGTTTACCCAAGATAGGGGTTTGCTTCTCTGAAGTAAATAGAAAAAGTAAATCTGCTTTACCCAGCAATCACATATACGGACAGCCAAAGTTGATGAATAAAGCTACTTTATTCTATCAAACATGGCTTGTGAAGCTTATTGAACTGTGCATCAAAACTATCCATCAAAATGAAAAACAAATACATTCCTTTTTCCTAGCATTTTAGTTCTGTGATGCACAGGTTTTTCAGGTACTATTCTCCAGAATCTCTTCAGTTAGCAGAACTGGAGATTGGTCCTCACACTTGCTTAAGCACTTTGATAATCTGTGTAGTGCAGAATGGAGCTGATAACTGTGTCTGCGGCTACAAGTCTGATTCCCGCATTGCTGTACGCTTCAGTGTTTACCTGCTGTTTGTACCTGCATTTTTTTTGGAGCTCTTATTTTATACTTTAGGTGATACAAGAGTCTTCCTGGGCTTCCTGATCTTTTTTTTCCCTCAGTTATTACCTCTAGTCAACAGTAGCTGTTTCTTACAGCTACAGATAAGCTTTCCTGACTTCAGAGACAGACAGCATGCGTACTAATTGATTCTTCTTGTAATTTGGGAATATTATGCTTTCAGTTAGCACTAATTTGGGCACTGTTGAGCTGGGTGCTCTAATTTTAACTTGTGCCTCATCAATACATCTCCCTCCTTGTTCCACACTTGAAGTCATTGATTTATTTCTTCCATCTCACTAGTTTGAGAAAGCCATACTCTCTGTCTCTCTTTCTCTCTCTGTCTCTCTCTCTGTCTCTCTCTGTCTTTTTTATCTGAGCCTCAGTTTTGCCAGGCATGATACTTCAATTAGCTGTTAAGCATCTTTCTGAAAATTAGAGACAGCTTAGGCCCATGATCTGTATCATATATGGGTATGTTTGGATACCTTGAGGGCTAGACAGAGCGTATTTCTGAAAGTGTTATGGTAATTTGCACAAAAAGGATGATATTAAGATTTATCTAGTAAAGTAATTAAAGATTTAAATATGTGGTAGGTTGCAGTGAAATTGCTCTTTTTTAATTAGAGATTATATTCTTTCTGCCTGCTGATGCTTTTTCAACTTTATGGTTAAAACATAGTGTAAAATTCCTATTTAAGCAAGGAGTGTATATGATATAATCTGGCAAGGTGGTGATGTGATGACACTGGTTTGTTAATCTTAAGGATTCTGCTCTTTATTTGCTCTTTTACCCGGTACTTTGTCAGTGTACTGATGTCTTAATTTTATGTGAAAGTAGCAGCATCCCAACAGGAAGTCATATACCTTCCAGTCTTTCCTCTTTACATGATGATTGTCCTTCTGGTAGATAAAGGTATGTTTTTGTTAGGAAAGAAAACATTGTCTTAGAATCATCTCAAGTAGCTATTAAGCACCAGTCTGCTTATTGATTGAAGCAAGTAATTAAGAGTTTTATTAGACATGACAGTTATTAGTATTTCCTATCTGGAACTGGAATTTGGCATTATTTTCATGCGTTTGTTTCTCATTGTGATCTAATTTATCAGCATGCTTTTGTGAGAACACCAGAAGAGAGACAATAGATTTTGGGTGAGCAGAACGTTTACATGCAAGACAGAGACTAAAGAACTGCTGAAGGAGACTGGCAAACTGAAGCCTCGGGGGCTTTCCTGCCACAGACTGGCAGGCAAGTTGAAGATCTGTGTCTAGATGAATGCTAGTCAAAGGAGATTTTTCTGATCATGTTGCAAGAACATTTGTTGTCTCGTATGAGGGGAGTAATCAGTATCAATGTACTAATGGCTATGCTTCTCTTTATGAAGGTGCTTCATCCATACTCTGTAGTTACCAGAAGTGAAATTCAGCATGCGTACTTACTCAGTTCTTGTTCTCTGTGTTTTTTCAATAAAGATGTTACTGGTAATGGCTATGTTACTATAGTCTCTTGGTACCATAACTTTTGAGTTCATCTGATCCTTTACAAGGAGGATTTGCGTATTGATACATTAGTTTATATTTTAATTTATCTGGGTCCAGTAAAATCATAAATTTAAACCAAATGGAGGAAGATGATGATAGGGGCTAGTGCTGTTACGAGAAATTAAGAAATTGAGGTTTTGTAGTTCATATGCAAATCACGTCACTTTCCACAAGTCGGATAGTCTGTAGCCAGTTCTAATACAGATAATTTATATTCAAATTAATACGTTTGAAGTCCTTCAGATACTAGGGTTCTATTAGGAAGTTTCTGTGAATAGAGGTGATCAGAGGCTGTTAATAATATGAAGGCAGCATTCTTTGACACTGTCAGCCATTTCAGAATCATAATTTTGCAAATAGAATACTATCATATTTAACAGCATGCTTAAATTTTAGCTGAGACTATTAAGACAGAATCCTTCAGCAGAGATTTAGTTTTTGCACGGGATCTCTTCGACATTGAATTTTTTGTTTTCTTTTTATCACTGCATATGCTTCTTTATGTGTATGTTTCTTTATGATCTGAGTGTTTAATCTACAGAAAAATGATTGGGTTAATTGTTTCTTTGTGGCTTGATGTTGTTACTTTATTTTTCACTCTCCCTGAAGACTTTCCCTATGTGTGTCTGATTTCTGAGTCTCCCTTATTATGATTGCTTTTGTGGAATTAATGCCTAAAGGTCTGAGCAATGAGAAATACTGGCAAGTGGGGAATCAGTCCCAGAAATTATAGCTCAGGCTGCCAGTTTGGAAAAATAAGTGCAGCAGTACAGTGTGAGCTGTATGTCACACTCAAAATACTAATAACTTTTATGTAATGAACCTTGGTCTTATGCTCAGTGCAGTATGTTAGCTTGTGGTAATATTATTCTTTTGTATTTAAGTTGTAGTCTGCTCACTTAAGCAATAAAAAAGCAAATTCAGCAGAAGGAGAAAGCATACTGACTTTGGATGCACGTTGATTGGTCCCACAGATTTCTTTCCAGCGTTATTTGGGCATGCAACATTAGAAACTGTTCTTACATTCAAGTAGACTAAAATTTCCCATCAGATCCCTAAATGATATAATAATAGTGTACAGGTTGAATTCAGGATGGGTTTATTTGTATACAGCTTTTAGTGTTTTAAATATGATTAAGAAGTTCAAAGTAATTTTGCTTTCATTACTTTGTAAAATAAGGAAACAGAAGACTACAGTGAATCGAAAGAGTTGCTTGGACAAGAGTTTGATTAGTGAAAATTGCTGGTTTTACAGCTGTAGTTTTCCTTCTGCTATGACATAAAATAAAGCTTCTTCATTTTTTACGTTCACTCTCAGCATTTTATGACATGTGCTTGAACTGATACCAGTAGTCAAGCCATATAAGGCATGTTCAGCGATGTCATATATAGGTTAAGCATGCTGAAATAGGAGAAGATTACACTTGTAGATGCAATTAGGATTCTTTTGCTTCAGAGCTTAAAATGCCAGATTCTGCTTGAAGATTCTTACTTATTTCAGGAAGAAATGTTAACTTTTTTTTTCTGGTGTGACTTAGGAAGTAGAGAAGAATTTGTTAACCAATTGACAGACATGTGTTTATTTTTGCCAAATTAGTATTACAGTTTGCAGTATTGCTTTCGCTCCCATACTGTATTAATCTGGTTTTTGAATGGAGTTTTACTTCTTGCTTTTGTGTGAGTATGAGTTAATCAAGTACAGAATTTGCATTTTTCATACTTCATCATCTAGCATTGGAGGAGACCAGCACTATCTACCACTTGCAATGGTATTGCTGCACTAGAAAAATATGTTTTCTCTCCTTTCCTCTGGTAGCTGCATTGCTTCTGATTTGTTTAAATTCCATTTTCAAGATTTGATTATTATATTAAAGAAACAGTGCTAGCACTTACGTAGCATGTGGTATCTTGAAGACTCAAAAAACCTTTACAAAATTGTGGTAGAATCTTTAACAGGTATTTAGTAAAGGGAGGTATTGGCAGGTCAAATATAAGCTGTTCCTAAATGCCCAGTACTCATGTCAACTTTGTGGGCTCGCAGCTGATCTCCAGAAATGGCAAGAACTGACAACTCTGATTATTGCCACTGTCGGCTCTTGTCCCTTGACACCTTTCACAAGCAGCGCTTGTCTGCCTTTTTGAGTGGACACCTACAAATGTCAGGACCTAAGAGTAGCCATTATTTTGATTCAAGAGGGGAGAAAAAATCAGTTCCTCTAGCATTTATGCCTCATTTGCTGGACAGTGGTATATGTAGTGATCATTAGAACTCATTGTCCTCCAGATGGACCTTACAACTTTAATTGTGCAGCTTTCTTACCTTTAAAATATAATATTTTACCTCTTAAAGGAGCGGATAGAGCTGCAGTCTTAGATACAGGGGTATGTATAATTTCTCATTACCAAGTGTATCAAAATGAAAACAGTGTTCCTGCTGCATTAGTGCAGCCTCTCAGTAGCCTTCTCAAGGGTAGATATGGAGTTGGTAGGCGAACTTGATGTGAAAATTGCCAAAGAGACAGGAATCTTTTCTGTAAGATTATCTTCTGGAGTTGAGCTTCAGTTTCTATAATTACGGTCCAAAGAGAAAGACAAAAAAATCTATGACTTGCATTTAACAAGGATTAGTTTCCTGAGATATTGGTACAGAGAACTGGCTAATAAATTATCCTAGTCACAAGATAGCATAGTAGTAATTATTTTTTTTCCCAAATTAAAAAAAAAAAAGCAGTCCGTAGTGTTATCATTGCCTTTGTCAAAATCTGAAGCTGCTTTGTAAACCATCAGTAGTGACTTGATTTCAGTGCCAGTGGGGTTTTACTAAATGCTTTTTCTTGACTGAGAAGTGTCTGTAATATATATTTTTTAAAATGTGCAAAATAATTACATTTAAGCAATTGATCCTTGAGGGAGGTTGAATGCAATTGTTGTCTAGTGTATGGAGTGTTTATGGCATATTTGTTTTAGTGATCTGTGCAGGGACTGTAGCTTGAAGCTATTAATTTATAATTCCAATTTACACTCTGATTTGTCACGTGAATTTGGACCTGTGATCAAATCTTTCTGTTTTGCATCTTCCATACTTAATTTATGAAGGTAAGTAACTACCCAAGGCCTTGGTTCAATGAAAAATTTTAGCAGAATCTTAACTGTAAGCATCCAAGTAACCTGGTTCCTCAAAATTTCACTTGTGTTTTGCTCAGAGGCACTTGTGCTGGAATCTTATATTGGCATAGGTTAGATTTGTGCTGCGTGAGAGATACAAGATAACCATAAAATATTTTTCCCCTCTTGGTGCTGTTTTTTGTCTCTAGAGTGGCATAAAACAAGCATATGTTGGCGAATCTGCTCTGTAATATAAATAATATAATATATAATACAGTAAATAATGAGGAGCAATGAAAAAAAGAATGGTTTTGTCTTTTATGCAGAGAAGCATATGTATTTCATTGAATCCTTTATGATACACTAATTTTATATTGTTGACATCCTATGTACCAAACAGTGGGATAAAGATATACATGACCAGTTTAAGTAATCCTTAATTATGTGAAATAAATGTAAATTGAAATACATATTCTGTATTTGGAGTTGGTTAGCTTAAATGAGCTTTAGTAAGCTCTTGAAAATGTATGGCAAACTTTTGTGTTTCACTACTAAATCAGTAAGCATGTGAATGTTCCTAAAAATTCCATTCTAATTTTAGCTACTGATCAAATCTTCTAGCTGTTAAGTACAGTGACTACAAGCAAATAGAATTGGAATGCAAAGTAAAAATTTTGTTCCTTAAAAACTGTAAAGAATTACGTGAGGGAATGGAATGGAGAAAGCAGCTGGTAATGTCTTTTACAGTGCTCTGAATTAAAGCATTTCATGAGAGCAGATATCTGCCAGTCTTTACCCTGTAGTCTGTTCTTGTAATGGTTTTGCGCTGACAGCTACGTTTTTTGCTGATCGGCTACGTGGTAAATTCCAGCAGATTTTCTTTTTTTCTATTTCGATTTTGATGAGATGCCTCTTTGAACTAAATTATAAATACAGTGGCTATTCTTTAAACTTGCACAGTGTAAAGACAAGTGAAATTACTGGAATTACAATAATGTACATATATAAAAATGGAAATTATAACACAAATATGCTGTATATATTTCGGGTTGGCAGTTCTTACAGCTATAAGAACATCTCCCTTTCTGTGGCCTCATGTCCATGTTTTAAATACAGTTGATTGATTAGTGGGCTCTACCTTTGAGCTTGGTTTTTGGACATGATAAATACCTGTGTTTCTGGAGTCACTAGGTAGTTCATGTTTTTTAGTATCAGTAAGAATTTGTCGCTTGTATTTCAGCTTAGGTAGCCAGAATTGGTAGACATCTTTGACAATTTGACCTTTAACTATTAGGACTTAATTCTTCATTTCATATTCACAAAAAAGTTGTGCAGCTATTAAGGGAATTGAGTGGATGAAAGATTAATTTTTACCCCTTATATTTATAAGGTACTTCTATTGTCCACTGTTAGAAGTAGAGGATAATTTTTTTGGAAGAATTAGTAAGCAAAATAAAATGGTAGTTCTAAAAAATGTCAATGCTATATAGTCCTGTAAGATTAGTTTTACAGGTTATGTAAACTGATTCTCTACGCCATAAGTCCTCAGAGCTTTCTCAGTATCAGTTAGTTTATCAACAGTATAGTGATGTAAATTAAATAGACTTTCGTTCCTTCGGCATTTGTTAGAGGAAAAAGTTGGGTTCCAGTACAGTCTGATAGGGTCCTTTTAGATATTCTACATATGGAAAATTAAGTGCACAGTAGAAAATTGATATTTATTTGAAGTCAGTTGAAGTTACATGGGATTTTGATTTAGCAAATCATAATACAAGTGCAATCTATGTTTAGGAGGGTGTGGCAATTGCAATATATAGTTCAGTCATAATACAAATGTGAATTTCATGACTGGTTTCTAATAATAATATGCTCACTGTCACAGTGCTGGATATTTGTAGTGTCTAGGAAGGAATGTGTGGGTTGCAACTAGTTTAGGCCCATTGCTTTCTTTGTTTATTTGTTTTTTGCCATGGGAGCAAACACTTTCATAATACTTTCTTCTCATGTGTCACCTGAATCATCACCCTGAAAAGGATCAGTATCAAACCAGGTATCCCTTGATCAGTCATTGTCCCTGACGTAGATGGTGGCCATCACTTGAATGAGATCTATTTCAGTAGACCATAGTAAACAATCCCTACTTGTATGGGCATCACATATGATTTGAAGCTACAACTTGTGAGTCTAAGAACTTCCTTTGATTCTCTGAGTACATTGCTTATGCATTACATTACCTTTTATAACTGTTTCTCTCTCTAGTTTGAGCATGCTATGTGTTCATTTCTCCTCTTTTAACTTCTGCACTACTACTCACAAGTAAATACACAGCAACCTGTGAAGCTCTGCTTTTCTCTCCTTTCTTCAACTTGTTAGAATCTTTCAATTTTTCAAATTCATCCAAAACATCAATGGGATCAGTGCTTTGTTCTCCAATCCATGAAAAATCCCCTTTACTGTTTTTCCCATCCCTACTTTTCAAAGTTACTTTGAAATTTTTCCAGTCTCTGCTATTATTTGTAATAATTCTGTCTCCTCTTTTAAATGGTAGTGGTCCTGTCTGCAGACAGTCTTACCACTAGCTGTTCTTAATCACAATGCAGGTTTCCTCTGCTAGGTTCTTATTTGTGACTAACACCGAATCAGAAAGCATGTTTTTGCCAAAGTAATCATTACTGCTTTAATGGGTACTGCTTACCCTCAGGAATATCCTGCCAGCTATGCCAGTTAATATCATAACAAAATATACTCTGAACAGGTTCTTTTAGATATTCTACGTGTGGACGGTTTCAGGAATAACACAAAATTTTCTTGTTTGAAATTAGTTGAAGTTACATGGGATTTCGATTTAGCAGAGCGATACAGCAATGCACTTAAATCACAGTGCAAGTACAAATTACATTTAGCAGACTGTAGCAGTTGTAATATACAGTTCAATCACAATACAAATACAAATTACATTTAGCAAAGTGTAGCAATTGTAATACACAGTTCAATCACAAAACAAATGTGAATTTCATTACGGGACTCTAATGATACGCTCAAGCACAATCAGAATATGCCAGTATCTAAATGCATCTTTCAGTTCTGTCAACTGTCTTTTTAAAAATTTTTTGAACTCTGAATTTTTATGACCTTTTACAACATTCTGAGATGTGCTTCAGCTAATGTGTTACAATTTTTTGATATTTTACTTTTTTTAATAAAGCACCCCATTAGTTTCTTTTGTGAGCTGAGCTAAACTTTATTTAATCCAGGAGCATTTAGGCTTAGCCTTTAAAGCTCCGATTCGGTATGGCTGTCTTTACATACAATTTTTATGAGAAGTGAAGTATTAATTGATAATTCAGTGATTAGACTCTCTAACCAAAAATGTATACATACATCATAGTACTGTTACTGTACAGTGCCATAAAAGAAATTAAATGTATTGTACCAGAAATAAAAAAAATTTACATTTTCATATTTATTATGAAATCTATAACAATCTGAAAAAAAGAAACACAATTTCTGAAATTGAGTTTGCTGATATGCTGCAGGAACTGTAAAGTTTTGCAGTTGCAAGTCGTTTTCCCTGACTTTTTTTAATTATTATTATTATTTCCTCCAGGACATGTGAAACTATAGATAATGCCTCCCAGGGCTGAGATTATGCTCAACTACCTGAAAAATAACAGATGCTGCAATGCTCTTCATAGCAGAGAATGCTGCTGTACAAAGCCAGGAAACATCAGTGGAACATAACCCTAAGCAGGAGAATCATTGTTGAGATTGGCAAAAACAAATTGTACTGTATTAGCATCTATGGCTTTTCACATCTGCTGGGTTAAATCAGCAAATACTGGCAACAGCCCATTCTGCAAATGGCCCAAATGTTTTCTGTCTGAGAATCTGAGTTTCACTTAGTAAGCAAAAGCCATTCAGAGCAATAGTATTGAGCGTCGGAGCAAGTTTGCGACAAACTATTACACCAATAATGTTTGTGAAAACATTTATTTCATTCACTTACCCACTTGGAAAGCAGCACAATAACTGTTTATAAGTACTTTGGTGTAGAAGGGATTTCCTTTATACCAAAACAGATTCTGGGCTATAATTTTCTTTTTGTCTACACAGTTTGTTTTAGTGAATTGTTTCACTTTTCTTAAACATGTAAAGGGATGCAGATGCATATAAATTATCGCATAAATGCGGTATCTGAAATGCGCATAAACGCATAAATCTGAAATTACATTACAGAGTTTAATTAATCCTATATAAATATTATTTTCAGGTACAAATATGATAGCAGGAATTAATATGGAATTTGACATAGCTATTCACCTTATAGTATCAGTACCACTAGACTGAATTATTATATGATACAGTAAGGTTTGTAACACCTGTTATGCATTTATTTAAAGTAATTAATTGTCTCATCAAGTGTTCCTGCTTTTCTTTTGGAAAAAAGAGCACTTGCTCTATCCCCTTAGCAAACCAAATATTTAACCTCATTATGAATTGTATCTGGTAAAGTAATGTTACAACAAAGCATTATACTTGCAGTGAAGTAAAAATGTCCTGGTAGTTCATGGAAAATCACTATGACCAGTGTCAGAGGTGGCAGTAAGGAGATGTTTTTAAATGCACAGGAATATCCTGCATTACATCATCCCATTAATAATTTGGGGGAGGGGCGCTAGTATTGACCCATTTTAGACTTCAGCATGAGTATGTGATACAATTACAGCCAGAAACATAACAGAAGTTACTAGAAACAGGGTTTGTTCATATGAGTATTTTTAAAAAAATGTGCATGCTAACAGACTTGCATGATTAGCTCTCCATGGGAGGCTGTAAGAGGCAAAAATGTCACTCTCTCTGTGTGAAGACTGCTCCACATAGTTGTTATCAAAGCTCACCAAAATCAGTGGTATATTTAATGATGTATTGATAAGATGTTTGAATCCAAGTAGGATATATTGTCAAAGTGTATCCAGTACAGGGTCTTTGAACTTGATTTAAAAATGTGCTCCAACTTTGAAGGTTTACACGTCATCCAGGAAATTTCTGGATTTCTGGAAACTCTTATGCCTAACACTCTAACAGAACTCAAGTCAGTCTTTTTACTTGTAAATACAATTTAAGTACCAGTACTAAAGAACTGAATTCTGTGTGCTTTGTGCCAGAGTCTGATGCTCTCTGACCATGTTCTTTTAGATGTCCCACACAAGAAGTATTTAATATCAAATTTACTGGAAGGTATTTGATGTTATACAGGTTTTTGCATTAGCAAAATGATACTGCAATATACTGAAATCACAGAACAAGCATGATAGAGCATGTATATTGCAATACACAGTTGGATCACAATATAAATATGATTCTCATTACTGGTCTGTATATGCTCACTGTCACGATGCTGGGTGTCACCATTTTCTGGGAAGGAATACGTGGGTTAAAGTTGACTCAAACCTGTTGGTCTCTTCAGTTCATTTTGTTCTATGTTCAGTTTTTATTCTCTTGTGTTGGACTGAACTATATACAGGCTTCCCATACTCTGGTCTGGGTGGCTCAGGAAGACATTGGCAGTCTTCTGTTTAACTTAGGGAAAAACGTTTACACAATCAGCTGATCAGCTGAGCTCCTACAGCCATTTATCTAAAACAGAGGCCACCCTCTGTTTCCTTTTACGTTGAGATAAATTTGCCTTCTTTGCAGCAGCTATGGACAGTCATTCCCTAGATTCTTCCTTGAGATTCAAAAGGACAGAGCCCTTGTGCATGTCCGCTGTGCTTTCTTCAGTTTCAGCTGTTTATTGATCGGTCACAGGATGCATGGAACATTAAAGTGTAAATTAGAGGAACAGTGCCCTGATTTACATGCAAAATATACCTCCATCATCAGAAGTTTTTCAGGAGAGTTTTTAGGCAGAATGAGGGAGTAATAGTAATGGAAGGAGCTTAGTAATAGGTCCTCTTACACATATGGGATGCCCAAGATTTCTTTTTCTCTCTTAGAAAATATTAATTGAGTATGGGGCTCATATTAAGTTGTTTAAAGATAAGAGCATCTTGGATTTTTTTCTTTCTCTGCCATCAGGGAATTCTTGATTCTCTGAATAATAATTTCACATTTGTTTCTTTTGAGTAACGCATCCTTGTTAATGAACCAAATCTTAGAAGGTCCCTTTGGCCTTTATTGATTGCACAAGGTAATTTGCACCTGCAAAGGTAGGGGCTGATTTGAAGTTAGAGTTTATTTTAAAATGCACACTTCTAGTCATGTTTTTAACTTTACAAGGATGGTAGGTTGTAGAAGTTCCACGATACTTAATTTGTTTCCCAACTATGTTTCCTGACTCTGCCTTAGCTATGAGTTTCTGGGGTCATGTCTACATAGATGTTTCCAATGGTGCAAGTAGAAGCGTTTATTTTTCTTTTTTATACGATGTCCTATTTTTTAATCTTTTTTAAAAAAATTAGTTAATTGAGTTTTTATGTGGTGTAAGATGTTGTGTAGACAGTCCTTTTTAACATAAAAATGGTTTATTTTAGTGTAGGCTATTTAATTTTTATTTCATATAATTCCTCAGGCATGTCACATTCCAGATAGTAAAGGCTTCATGTGATAAGCTGAGGATTTTCATTTTTGCAGTTAAAGTAAAGAAACCCTCTACTATATTTTTATAGTTACGGAATTTTAATACATACTGAGAAAGTGTGCTGAATGGTTTTTCTTATAGTTTCACTTCGAAGTAGGGAGTGAGCGCATACATCTTTGTATAGTTAGCCTCTGAGCATGTTGTCTTATCTACTGGAGTTCTCTGGAGACAAATCGTCTCAGGAAAAGAGTGAGCTTGACTCTAAGAAAGTGAATCAGGTAAAGTTCTGTTGCGTTGTTAAGCAATTCTGAATTCCTATAAGTAGCACTTACGTTTGAGGTTAAGCATAACATTTACACTTGAACATGGTGTTGTATGAGAAGGTGTTCTGCTAAAGAGATGTTTATTTTTGTAGCTGAAGTGATGGCCTCAATTTTTGATGCAATGTTTGTTGCTATGGGAATAATTACTATGTCTAAAGTAGAGTGTCATGATTCAGATGGAGATTAAACAAGGAATAGGTCAACTGAAGACTCTAAAGATGGTTCTTTGACTATTTGTCAGTGCGCCTATGTGTTATGTGAGGGAGTTTGCAATCTCTTAAACAGTGCTGTCAGTTGAGCTGCAAATGTATATTGAATTTCCTTGTCATGGCTAGCAGGTTCAAGTCCTGTATTTTCTTGTATTCTCGCTGACAGCAATATGTATCCTGTACTAAATGGTTAAGTTGATATGACGTTTCTTTATCAAAGAATATCAAGAAATCATTATTCAGTTTTGTCTTGATTAATTCTTAATTTTCAGTCTAAGTTTCATGCTGAAAAGCTGAAAAAAGCAAATGACACATCAGTTTTCACCAGGTATTTCTGCTATGCACCTGTACAGAGTCCTGTTCATGCACTTACTGGCTGTGAACTGTGAGGAAGCATCAGTGATTTGAGCTGAGTTGCAGCAGGCATAGAAGTCAAGGTAGATTCCCTAGCTCCATTTCAAATGTTGTACAAAGAAAATGCTCTCTGTAAACATATATTGTGTTTCATATCACTGCATTAGCTGACCTGAGTCTTTCAGATCGTCTGTCTTGGGCTGCTCTTAGAGCCAGGCCACTTTATTGCAAAGAAGATCTGGCTGAATAATGGCGCGTATTGTAGAGTGTTGTTGGTTGGCAGCATTGCATAAGTGACTGTTCATCAAAACTTGCTCTACCAGAACTTAGACAACATTCTCAGGCTCTTTCAGAAAAACGCCAATATATAGGATTTTAGGTGAAACATCATGTTCATAGTGCTTCATGAAACATTACGTTACTGGTCTTGTAAAGTAGGTGTGTGATTTTTGGAGGGCAATGTTTGACTCTTTTTCACTGTGGGAGCTGATGCTTCTACCATATTTTTTGCAGGTTTTGAGTAATGGGAAATGGCACTGCTATGTAGTTGAAGTAGAAAGTATGCCTACTTATGAGAATGGAGCTTTTGAGAGTTTTCAGTCAGTACGGACACCACAAATTGTTCTCCATTGTTACTCTGAGAATCCTCAGTTAAGGTGGATTTTGAATGAAGGCAACTGGAGATTGCAGTTGCCTTGTGTCCTTTGTACTATTGCATAGAGGCAGATGAAGGTGCTGGGCACTTCTGTACTTCTAACAGACATAACTGGTCAAAAAGATACTGAGCTCACATGAGGCACCTGAATGTCTACCCTGAAACTACACATGCCAATGTGAGTCAGGAAAGTAAATTTATTTTAGGCCAAGTCACTGATTGCTTTTCCATTATGTAGTAAATAATGAAAGGAGTCCTTAAAAAGAAAAAGAGGAAGTGAGAAGTACTGGATAAATAGCAAAAAAATTTCTAAAACCCCCTCAAGTTTTCCAAGTTTTTTTGGGACATAAATAGTACTTTGGAATTTTTAAATGGAGAAGTGAAGAAAGGCTATAAATTGTGCCAAGAAGGCAATGTTTGTTACATCAAGTGATCATATACTCTATGCTTTCTCTCAAACAGTTTGAGAGCTGTTTCCTGTTTTGGATAAACAAATTCTCAGGTTTTATTCATGGTACATAACTTCTCTGACTTCTGGAAAGCAGGAAGGTAAATGCACCTGTACTACCTGGGAAGCTGACCTGGAAATTCTTGCTGTCAATGAAATTGGTGCACCTTGGAAAAAGCACACAAACTGAAACTGCTCAGGTTCTACTGATGTAGAATATTTACATAGAAAATTGCATATTCTACCTGGTGAGAGAGTTGTTGAAGGCAGCATTCTGTAATGGGAGACATGTACTTTGTAACTTTTTTTTTTTTTTACTATCAATTACTTTTGACATTTTATGATTTCAGTGTGTGTGTGGGTGAATGTTGATTGTAAGGAGATGAACTAATATTTCTAAAGCCCTTGAAAGATGATAAATTAAGCCTACGGTTGCCTAGGTAGTTCTTGAAGAGAACTGAAATTCACAAGCCATACAGTAGTGATAACAGAGGATTAGACAAAGCTTATATCCCTTAAGAACATCCACTCTGTCTATTCTTAACTTTGTATACTGTTAGTGTAACATTCCTGTAAGAAGTGCTGGGTTAGCTAGTCTCCCTCTGAAAGGAGGAGGAATATTTTTCCATTCCTGGCTGTCCTGCGCTTGTTTTGGTGGAGCGGAGTGCGAGATTGCAGGGTGTAATATGCAGGAGATTCACATCAGAAAGCTTGGTAGCCAAAGCTCATGCAAAGAGACTATGAGACTGCAGTAAGGAGCATTAAAGAGACAGTCATACCTCAAAGGTGATAGAATGCATAATTAGAGATATAGACAACAGAGGCAAATGAGGAGGATTCACTTCTAGTGAATAAGTAACTGGAAGTAGTTGCTCTAAACATGTAAGGTAAAGGGGAAAATGAATTTATTAAAATAGTGTTAAATTTTTTGGAGATTATGGAAGATGCAGTCTGGTACATCTGCATAAGACACTTTGTCCCTGGCTTCTTTTGGAATGAGGTTTGAAAATAAATACAAAGCTTTTGAAAGCAACAAATTGTTTTAAGAGTACTGCCAGCTTTATTCCTGGCTCTTGCACTCTTTTCACTCCCTTGGTTTGGAAAGGATTTGTAAAGATCACACAAGAAGGAACTGCAATTGTGGAGTTTATATGCAATTAAGATATAAATATTGTTCTCATCAAAAGCAGAACCAATAAGGTCATGAACTCAGCAATGTGCTGGAGGCAGTGGAAAACCAGAGGACCATGTGAGAGAACCAGAGGTATCATCATAGAATTGATTCAGAATTAATTCAGAATAGACTGGAAATCCAAAGATAGATTTTTGACTAAAGAGGAGCATAATAGGATGAGGTTCAGGGTGAAGGCTTCAACTCTCCTGGGAGAATTACTCAGCAGTGATAAGGAGTGCCACAATCAAAGGATGTCAGTTTCAAAGTGGATAATAGATATGGAAGGTGTTAAGTTACAAACCTTCACAATACGTTTTGTGTTCCTCTTTGTTTTCTTCATCAGGCACAATCAAGCCCTGAATTCTATGAGAGGTCACAACTGTATTGAAAATATTTAAAATAATGGCAGTATAAGCTCCTGAAGGAAAATAATGTCAAAGAAAGAATTTGTAAAATAAGTTAGCAAAGATGAAGCCACTTGTGAGACTGTTCTGTAAGGGAAGACTTAAATAGATAGAAATGGAACTAGAGGCATAGATTTCAGAGCTATTTATTTTAGAGTTCCAGATAATTGCATGCAATAGAAAAAATATGATTGGACAGACTGTTTTTAACTAAAAGCTTAGTTAAGGTTTTAACTTAAAAAATAAGTAATACAGAAAGCTATAAAAGTGTTGCCGGCATTTTATATTTTCATTTCTTCCTTGTGTTCAGCTACTTCTTCACTGCTGTTCTTTTACAGCTACATTATTCACCATAAAGCTGTGCTGCTGAATATTGACTTGGTGACAGCTTTTTTGCAGATGTTTTGTATTCGTCCTTCTACCTGGATTATTGGCAATTGTTTATTGAATTGATATTAGTTTTCTTGAAAAAAAAAAAGAAATAAAATTCACATACATTAATTTATTTTTGCTACATTTGGTTTGTTTGAAGAAAAATATTTTAATCCATATTTTAATCAACACCAATGAAAATGCTATCAACTTTATAGAGCTTTTGTGGCAATGCGTGACAGTTTATCATAGGAGGAGACCCATAAAGCCTCCGCTTTTTTGTAAAGTGGAAGGCAGTCATGGGCTGACGGAATGTGATGATTCAGCTTAATGTACTTCATTAAACATTTATCTATTGGAATTTTCTTCTTGTGAAAGAAACAGTTTTTCTTAAATACATCATTAGAAAAGGACTGCCTACTATAGACCTTTTTTTGTTGTCTGAAAGTTCTATTCAGTAACTTTCCACATTTTCCTTCCTACAGTCACATTATTTTAATTATTCTAATTGACACCTGCATGCCTTCTCATTGATCATGAAAGGTTTAATAAGCACTGTCCACTTGAACTAACTGAACCACAGCATCATTAATCAGAGCAGTGTATAAGGACCCAATTCAGAAAAATATAATTAACATTTACCGTCATCAGTGCTTTCCTTTCTAGAAAGAGGAGACATTTCCTTCCCCATAATCTGTATATTTTGCAGGTGGCAAACTCTCTAGGTTGCCTGTGAAGATACCTTGAGGTTTCTAGCTGGCTCAAACATGTGACTGGGCTGAAATTCTGGTGTTAACGACTGGATCGTTAATAATTCTGCTATTGATTTCACTGGGGCAAGAGTTTTACAACCAGCCTCTTTTTCACAGCTTTCCCTTTTTCACATCTTTATTAACAGAAAATGATTACATTTTTAGATTACTCCTATTGAATAAGCTATTTCTCTTTGCATTTCAGTCTGATTTTATTTCCCAGCTTCTCTACAGGCGTCTAATTTCATGAAGTCACTTTTACGGAGCCCTGCATGGCAACACTACTAAAAAGTAAAACAAACTTTTACAACATCCAGAACAGATCACTGATATTAGCAAATAATTTTTCCCATAGTGGTGTCCAGCATGCATCTTCAGCTACATCTTACATCTTATTGTTCCCTGTTACTCCCTGGCTATAACATTGATCTCTTTTTACCTTTGGAAAATGAGTGTCAGTTTCCACAAAGGCTTCAGAAGTGCCTTTGTGGGTGAATGGAGTGATTTGTCTGGTGGTGCTTGTCAGGGTGCAACATGTTCCATCTTCAAGGAGTTCAGGGCAGAACACATAGAGGGATATGGGGTAGAGGTTGGAGGAATTAAGGAGTGGGAGAGTGAGATGCAATGTTGTGGATATTAATAGAAATTGTGAATGGTAGAGCTAGTGACATACTTATGCTCTGTGTGGAGCAGTCAGCTCATGACATGGGTGTCAAAGCACTTTTTTGTATTGTTTGTCCTGATGCATAATTCTTTTAGACTTCTGCATTTGTATTCACACACAGACTTCTTACAGGATCACTTTATCTTGGTTGTTAGTGCACATGGCAGATCATTGTTGTTTGTCTTCATTCCAGGGCTACCATGTAACCAGTTGTTTTTTTCTTTAAGAACTGCCTGAAACTACCTTAACTGAAGAGGAAGTTCAAGAGACAGAGACATGGGCCAGGCCTTTGGTCTACCTTTGGCAGACAAGAGTACCCAATTTCAAAGCTGAAAAAGAGTATAACGCAGCTTGTGCAAAAAAGGAACCACACTGTGCCATTTGCACTCTTCTCATGCCATACTACAAGGTAAGCAAGATCCTAACAGCTCCATCTCCGGGTCAAGTGTGAACTAGCTGCCCAGCTACTTCATTTCCAGTAAATTAGAAATAAGATAAGCTTGTGCATTTGATTTGTATGAGAAGCAAATAAACTCAATATTGTTAAAATTAGAACTGGTACTCTGCTCACCTGCGTTTATCCTTGGTTGCAGGCAGTGTGTGCCTTTTACTAGGGTTTATGTAGGATTGGTGTTCGTGTATGTGTGGTTTTGGAGGTAGTGAATCCACACAGGTTTGTATCTTTTAGCTATTTCCTCAAATGTCCATCTTCAAATGCTTTTTATCAGAGCCTCTTCTGTGTGTGCTTCCCGCAGTGTTGAAGAAATAAGTGTTTTCACAGTACTTAGGCCTTCTCCGGAACAATATTGCCATAGAAACAGTCTAATGCAGCGCACTGTTTGATACTGGCTTATGGAATTCCTGTGTCAAATATCAGCTAAAAATGCTGCCTTAGTACTGTGGTACTAATTCTGAAGCTGCTAAACTGCATGGTAACTAGGAAGAAAACTTGTATTGCACTGGACCCAGTTAAAGGGCTCAAAGGGCGAAAGAGGTACAGTATCATTGAACACCGCTGCAGTAACACTAGTTTGCAGGCTGAGTGCTATTCTAGATTTCACATTTATTTGAAGAGTCAAGGAACTATAGAATGACGGTGATAGATGCCTAGGAGTGGTTAATTTTCTCATGAAACTGTTCCATCGTTAGTGCAAGAGCTGGGAGGGGAAAAGTCATTTCATCATTGACAAAAGGAAGAGTAAGACTGACTCTCCTTTCTTTTACTTAAATATAAATTCTGTTTATTTTCCAGCCAGACAATCATGATGAAGAGTGTCCTACTTTCGGGGAAGCAAACTCAGCAGAAACATTGATGTCTGAAAATGAAAAGACTAAACCTCTTATTCCAGAGATGTGTTTTATTTATAGTGAAGAAAACACTGAAAACTATCCATCAAATGCCTTTATCGAAGAAGATGGAACAAGTCTTCTGATTTCCTGTGCAAAGTGTTCTGTACGGGTTCATGCAAGTAAATAAACTAATTGTTCAGTTGGCAGAAATGTAATTTAAAATTTTGTTTTATTGTTAAATAATAGTTAACTAGGCCCCTAGTATGTCTTCAAAAGTACTTGAAGAACATTTCCATGTATAGTGCTTCAATGGCTGGCTAAATTTGTTTTATAACTACGTAACGTTTTCTATTACTTGTAAAAGATTGCTGTGAAAATACAAGAATTAACTTTCCTGTAAATTTTCAATAATCACAAACTTCTGATTCTTCTGTCAATTCTGAGCTGTTAAATTCCTCTTTTACTTCTTGTATTTTAAACCGCTGTCGGATGTTAGTAGGTCCTTATTAACTAGTCAGGGTGAAATCCTGCTGGATTTGAGGACTTGTGAATATTGCTATTGACTTTAGATATGCAGTTATTTCCTTCACCTTGCATTCTTTTTTATTTCAAGAGTGACTGTTGAATGCATGGGTTTTCTGCAGTATCTTCTATAGACAGTAGGGCCCGAATAGTTAACTCTAAGAAGCCCATGTGAAATTCTTACATGGAAGTGCGGTACAGTTGCATAGAATAAATGCCAGTACGTTAATTAAAATTGTACGTATTTACTGCAGGGAGAATTGGTGTTTTGCTATTGAAGTGACAGAAAATAAGAAATTCCCTGGGTTTGTTTTTTTTTTTTTTTGTGTTTGGGGTGCGTTTTTTGTTTGTTTTGATTTTCAGTTTGGTTTAGTATGGGGTTTTTTAGTTTTGGGTTTCTTTTGAGTTTTGGAAAGAGTGTCTGTGTGTCTAATATATATATTTCATAGACTAGGGAATTAGCGGTAAGCCAAGACTGGAAAAGTCTCCTTGGTCACAGGAGGTGTGTTTTACTAGTGTTTATACACAGTTGAATTGTATGATATCATAGATAGAAAGGTAGAATATATTAATCAATCCATCTCTCTTATTCTAGGTTGCTATGGTGTTCCTTCTCATGAAATTCATAATGAATGGTTGTGTTCTCGGTGCAGAAAAGAAGCCTGGACAGCCGTAAGTTTTACAGGTTGTTTAGTTATCTGACATGTTAGAGATTAAGGGAAAAACAAAACGAAACACATGCATGATTGCATGTGGAATGTAGCCTGTGTGTTTTTTCTGAACACGCATTTGCTGGGGAAAAATTATTTGTAAAATGCGATTAGATTTCAATGTAAAATGTAATGGCATTTTGATAGACAAACTTGGAGTAGGTTGGTACTCTCAAGAAAAGGATTGGCTAACAGAACCAGTTGTGTGTAAAACGTTGTTCAAGGAAACAGCTGAAAATTTAAATGCACTTAAGAGGGAGAAAAAATGAGATTTCCTCTAAATATTTTAGACTTTTGGTATGTATGTATGGGCAGCTGGAGCAAAGAGAAAGGGAAAGAGATTAAGAAATTACAGTCAAGAATGAAATTGTTCTTTTACAGCATTTAAGGTTTACTGTGCTGTATGTGTAAGCAGAAAAAGGATTAAGTTGTGAAGCTCCTAAATGCCTATTATTTTGTTTTTAAAAAGTATAAAATAGTTTTGAACAGCAAGTAACAAGTAGACAAGCAATTAATAGTTTATAGAATCGCTAGACATACACTCATTTAAAAAAAATAAAACTTTAAAATTTTACATTTCAACAGATTGTCAGTTGTCCTGCTAAGTCATTTAATATTTGTTTTCCTTAAAACAGCTTGAGGAAATGTGATAATCAGTTTTGATGGCAACATAGCTTTTTCTTGAATCAGCTGTTGAATTAAAAGCACATATTTCAGGTGCCTTAAAATTGTAAATCCTTAAATGACATCATAAAATTTTGAGATATGTTGAAAAAGAAATGAGAATTCAAACTACTGGAAAATACAGTATCAATTTGTCAAACATCACTTCTTGCAATTATGAAAGTCAGCTGTAAGAAATTCACAGTCATAGCATTAGCAAACTGAAAGTAGCAATAAATATATACAATTTGATTTTCCTTTTGTACACTGTCAACATTTTAAGGTTCTTTTGTGAATGCTAAGAATACTTAAGGGAACAAGAGAGGAACTGGTATTTTTCGTGCACATATTACCTAAACTTGGGAAAACAAAAGGAAAAAACGTGACTTAGAACTGCTCATTACAAAAATATGGTCCATCGATAATGTTTAGTCTAGTGTTCTCTCAGTGAATAGCTATTAAAATATTGTTTGAATCAATTTCTATCTCTTTAATGAGTCCTCATTTTAGTAGGAAAGGCATTCTTACTAGGTAAAATCCAATTAATCATAGAATAGTTTCAGTTGGAAGGGACCTTTAAAGGTCATCTAGTCCAACACTCTGCAGCGAGCGGGGACATCTTCAACTAGATCAGGTTGCTCAGAGCCCCAGTACTCCAGATGCAGCCTCATCAGGGCAGAGTAGAGGGGGAGTATGACCTCCCTCCACCTGCTGGCCACGCTCTTTTTGATGCACCCCAGGAGACCATTGGCCTTCTTGGCCACAAGGGCACATTTCTGCCTCATGGCCAACTTGATGTGTTGCTGATCACAACCCTCTGAGCTCTGCCATTCAGCCAGTTCTCAATCCGCCTCACTGTCCACTTATCTAACCCACGCTTCCTAAGCGTACCTGTGAGGATGGGAGACTGTGTCAAAAGCCTTGCTGAAGTCAAGGTATACAATGTCTGCTGCTCTCTCCTCATACAACATGCAGGCTGCAGGGCCCTTCATGAGCATCCTTCTGCACAAACTGCCGCACCACACCCTGGCTGATGCGCCATGCCCAGTTTGCCCACCCTGTTTAGAGCACTCCTGGTTGCTGGTGGTCCCCGGGGCCATTTAAATCTCCTGCATTTGCTTCTGGTAACGTCCACGCTGCCACATAGACCTCACTCATGGGAGCTGCTGGCTCCTGGGAGTGGCGTTCTTGTCTTCCTTGGATTTCCCTGGCTCCAGGAACCCCCTGTCCTCCTTGACCTAGCTCCCAGCCACAGAATTTATCATTGCTGCCGCTGTGCTCCTTGCCGGCTGAGTCCCTCTGGTCATTTTTGTGGCCATCCTCTGGACCTGCTCCAATAGGTCCATCTCTTTCCTGTGCTGAGGGCCTCAGAGCTGGATGCAGTACTCCAGATAGTGTCTCACCAGAGCAGAGAAGAGGGACAGAATCACCTCCCTCAACCTGCTGTCCACGCTTCTTTTGATGCAGCCCAGGATGCAGTTGGGTTTCTGGGCTGAGAGGGCACATTGTCAGCTCATGTTAGGCTTTTCACCTACCAGTAGCCCGAAGTCCTTCTCAGCAGGGCTACCCTTAATCCCTTCATCCCCCAGCCGGTATTGATACTGGGGGTTTCCTTGGCCCATGTACAGGACCCTGCACTTGGCCTAGTTGAACCTCATGAAATTCACACAGGCCCACTTCTTGAGCCTGTCCACGTCCTTCTGAATGGCATCCCATCCCTCAGGCATGTCAGCTACACCGTTCAGCTTGGTGTCGTCGGCAAACTGGCTGAGGCTGCACTCAATCCCACAGTCTGTGTTGCTGATAAAGATATTGAACAGTACTGGTCCCAATATGATGGACACCACTTATCACCAATCTCCATCTGGACATAGAGCTGCTGACCACTACCCTCTGGATGTGACCATCCAACCAATTCCTCATCCACTGAACAGTCCACTCATCGAATTCATCTCTCTCCAATTCAGAGAGAGGGATGTGAAGGACTATGTCAAAGGCCTTAGAGAAGTCCAGATAGAAGACATCCATAGCTCTTCCCGTGTCCACTGATATAGTCACTCCATCACAGAAGGTCACTAGGTTGCTCAGGCAAGACTTGTCCTTGTTGAAGCCATGTTGGCAGTCTCAAATCACCTCCCTGTCCTCCATGTGCCTTAACTTCAAGGAAGATCTGTTCCATGATCTTCCCAGGCACAGAGGTGAGGCTGACAGGTCGGTAGTTCCCAGGATCGTCCTTTGTACCCTTTTTAAAAATGGGTGCAATGATTCCCTTTTCCCAGTTACTGGGGACTTCACTGGACTGCCATGATTTTGCAAATATCATGGAGAGTGGCTTAGCAACTACATCTGCCAATTTCCTCAGGTCCCATAGACTTACATGTGTTCAGGTTCCTCAGGTGGTCTTGAACCTGATCTTCTCTTACAGTGAGAGGGACTTGGCTCCCCCAGTTGATGCCTTGCGGTCCATCTACTCAAGTGGTGTGGGAAGAGATGTTCCTAGTGAAGACTGAGACAAAAAAGTTATTGAGTACCTCAGCTTTTTCCTCATCCATTGTTACCAGTTTGCCAGCCTTGCTCCTCAGTGGGAGTGTGCTTTCTTTGACCTGCCTTTTCTGGTTGATGTACCTGTAGAAGCCCTTCTTATTATTCTTTGCATCCCTTGCCAAGTTCAGATCCAGCTACGCCGTGGCCTTCCTGACCCCATCCCTACACAACTGGGCAGCGTCCCTGTACTCTTCCCAGGATACCTATCCCTGCTTCTGCTGCCTGTGCGTTTCATTCTTGCTTTCATCTTTCATTGGTAACCAGAAAACCTGGTTGTAGCTTCCTTATTAGACAATCATGAGTTTCAGGATGCCTTGAACTAGTTTTGTGCCTACTGTTCTGGAGTCAGGAAAAGGTCAAGGTGAAAAGCAGAAGTCTGTTCTAGCAAGTGACAGGTTGCCATTAACTCAGAATCTACTCAGCAGTTAAGCAAACAGGGTTAGAAAGCCTTGTTGCTCTATCAAAAAGTTTTGTTAATTTCTTTTCTGGAGAGATACAGCTATGAAGTGCAAATATGGGAATTCTAAGGAGAACATTCTTATTCACAAAATACCATGTATGACAGCAGTAGGACCAAATAAGATGTTTTTGTTAAAAACTCTGAACAATTTAGAACATTGGCTTGGAACCCGATGTTAACTGCAATATAATAGTAACACATTGGAAGGGAAATTTGGAGAGAGCCTTTGTCTTTTGACTACAGTGCATATCTTAAAATCAAAAGTCACTAAAAAATAGTAAAATTAAATTCAGTCTTAGAATTTGTTAATACTGGGTTGTAGAAATTATTCTAAAATTTTTCGTTTTCCAAATGTTCTTGAAGTGAAGAAGACATTCAGATAGCACAACGGTTGGTGAAAGATAAGAAAAAAATAGTGAGATAATGACTGGCTTGACTCATTTACAGTCACTATGGGACAATAAAGGGAGAATTGAGGAATAGGATGGAAAAAGAAAATGTTAGCGAGAAGATTAAAGCTTGACTTGACTGGTATTTTTCTTCGAGAAACTTATAGAGGAAAAATTTGCACCCAAGGACAGTGTTAATTCAAGACAAATTATGCACATTTTACTGAATAAGTTTAGTTTATTGTGTTATGATGCATATACGTTTCTGAAAATAAGGAAGATCTGATTTTTAGGGAAAGTACTTTTTGGCCAAATTATTTAAGGAGATGAGATGAAGCAGTGGAAGAGATATCAAAAACATCAAGAAAATAGCTGAATGGAAATTTTATCTGAAGAGGTTTTAGTATTGGATTTTTGCAAAAGCACACTCTAAATTAAACTGGAGAAAAGACTCAGTGGGTTTCTGGAATTTTGTATTTTAGGTATCAGGGTGAGAGGAGTGAAATGGAGCACCTTTTTCACTGTGCAAAGGCTAGACAGTATGTGTTGCCCAGTTGGACAATTTATTTAATGTAAGCTTTTGATGATATATATTTAACTGAATTGCTCTGATTTTGTATGTGTAATGATCACTGTACATCTAAATCTTTAGTGCTGACAACTTCATCTTTCTATAGTTCTGATTTGGTGACCTGAGTGAAACAAACTTATGCCCCAAGAGAGCTCTTCATTCAGATATGTTTGTGGAATAAAATTAACATTCTTAATGTCATAAGTTGTCATTCAGTTCGGAAGTTTTAATAAAATGTTGAAGACTGAATAGACCTCACTAGTATTAAATTTACTTAAAACTTGTCCTCCATAGTCTGCTATCTTGTATTCTTTGTTATTACATGTTGTTCACATGTCAATGTGAACTATTCATTGTTAGCTGAAAGATGTAGGAGTGACAGATAATAGGCATCTGCTACCCAAGTTAAATAGCAAAAATCCAACAGTTTCAAGAATGTGAATAATGCTCTGTTATTTACTCACACGTGAATGATACCCAATTCACTTTTTCTGTTTTAATAGTAGGGTCTTTCAAAACTCTTGAGATGCTGAAGCAATCTCAGAACTATTGGTGATTATCTCTTAGAGTTTGAAGAGCTTAGGTGATGTGCCAGCAGCCTGGAAAATTTAATGTTGCTTTTTCAAAGACGGGAACTGGGTGACCCAAGGAATTACGTGGCAGTCAACTTACCTTGGATTCCAAGAGAAATATTAAACAAGTGATGACTCTATCAATTTCTAAACACCTAGACAATAACAGAGTACAAAGAGATATGTATTTAAGAGCAAAACAACTGATTTTATTGCTGTGACAGCTCATGGGAATAACAAATAAGCAAAAGATTTCATACATCCTAACTTTCACAGGCTTTTGATAGTGTTCTAAATTCTGATATTCAAGTGACAGAAGAGATGGGTTGTAAATCAATAGTTGCCAAACATATTGGACTATGGATTTGCTTTCAACCCTTGGTAACTCAGGCCACCAGCCATCATTCTCATCAGAGTCTTAAAATCACAAAGAGAGTGATGAATTCTGTGCATTATTTGCTCGTTACTTTTCATATCTTTATGGAACATACGTGGAAATCTAAACTGGTCTATTTTAAGTTGTCCTGGTTTGAGCAACACGGGATTAATTTCGCTTTCAGTAATTTTACTTCTCAGTAAGGTCTCTTCTAATGCTAGGGAAAGCTACATTTTTAGAAGACTCTAGTGTTTGAATTTGTGAAAACCATTACTTTGTAGCCAGCTATGGTATGTGGGTTTCAAGGTCTCAGTGTTTTTGAGCCTTGCCAGGTGCAGGGATGGGGAGGAGCACGACCCCGGCAGTTGACCCAGGCTGTCTGACAGAATTGTTTCGTACCATCGATGTCACAGTCAATATAAATTAGAAAGTTTGCTGAAAAGTTCTCTCTTCCTTGATGGCTGCAATCCTGAGAACTTCTTTCCCTGGCACTGGACCCCTGAGCCCTTCCCTTCCTCCCGAATCCGTAGCGCTCACACTGTCCAACATTTGCTGTCCCCTGCGGGGAGTGAACAGCTTCGCACTGATAGAGTTGTCTGAGTATAATCCTTGTGTATTTTATATTGGTCTCAGGATCATTATTGGTTCTTCAGTGTTATTAGTATTAATTATTTAATCTTATTCTATTACATCTGTTTATATTTCAGCCCTCGGGTTTCCTTGTCTTTTGCCGATTCCCCTTCCCGACTGAGGAGGGGTCATCAGGTGATAGAATGATTGTCTAAATGACAATAAATTATTGTGGTTCCTCAAACCATAACAGCCCTTTAAGATGATTGGACATGAGATGGGGGAGTGTATTTCATGTGAAGCTACCAAAGTGTTAAATTTACAGAATATATGAAAGGCTTTTTCACAACTATCAAACGTGTTTCAGCTGTCATTCAAAATAGTATTTTGTTATTTCAATATTTCAGTGAAGTGAAAGGATTAATAAGAAGCATTCCTGATGCATTTTCTCTAAGTACCAAGGGCCTTGGGCGTTGAGTAGGCTGAGGTTTACTAATTTGGATTAGGATTACTGTTTTGGATTGTATCCTACTATTTTGTAGGACAATAATAGTATTAATATATTGAAGAAATAGTGTAAAATAAGTCATATGGAATTCAACAGAGATAGGTGCAATACTTACAGAGAAGTTATCAACTATACATACGTAAGATGGGAATGCCTACTTAAGCAGTAGCTCCTGGTGCTAGCTGCAATTGTGACCACTCCGGTCATAAACTGAACATAAGTCACCAGTTCTGTAGAACCTGAGACATCCCACCAGGATGTTTAAGCCTTGTACTGGAAGTAAAGCCTGAAAAATGTGTGGAACAATCCTTCTGCTCTCTTCAGCTTTGATGAGAGCTGAAGAACTGTGTCTAACATTCAACACATTGTTCAAAAAAGCATGTGCCTGAATGGAATGGAAGTAAACATGAGGTGCAACTGAAACTGCAAAAAAACAAATCCAAAATTCTTTTAATCATTCCTGATAGACCTCGGTTGTTCCGTAAGGGAGGACTGAAAAGAATTAACCTTCTTAGTATAGCCAAGGTAAGAGAGAAAGGAAGTAAGTAGCATTCTCTCATGTAAAAGTATGTGTGTGGCAAGGTTGAACACAATCAATAGCCATTCTCTCATCTCTCATGTAACAGCTTTAAACTTCATCAGTGGAAGTTTATATTAATACCAGGAAATTCTGCTAATTTTTATTACTAAAAAGAGTGAACTACTGGAACAGGATATGTAGAGATTTTGTAGAATCTACTCCTTCACAATTTTTAAAAACACGTTGTCAGGAATAGTTGACAAGACTTGATGGTGCCTTGAGGCAGAAGGATAAAATAGACACTGAGGGGTTTTTTTTCTATGGTTCTGTTTGGCCTATTTGAATAGTATTATTCTTTGCAAAGAAATGTGACTGTAGTTATCTTTGGAGAAAAAATTAGGAGTTTGATATACAACTTAAATTTATTAGTGCATTTTTGCTTGTATGGAACATCATCGCTGACGTCAGCATGATTAAGAATTGCTGATACTTATTTTGGTCCTATTTATCATTTTATGATAATGTTTCTGTCTTTTCAGAGTTTAGACAATAACCTTAGATTATCCTAACAGCTTTCACTTCAAAATAGTACCATACTTTTACCTAATCTTACCATTATATTTAAGATAAATGTGGTTCTCTTTTAACCGATCTTCTGTACCTCTATAAAAAAAGACAACTTAATTGAATATA
The DNA here is from genome assembly GCA_013396915.1 of Stercorarius parasiticus. NCBI lineage: Eukaryota > Metazoa > Chordata > Aves > Charadriiformes > Stercorariidae > Stercorarius > Stercorarius parasiticus. The sequence continues at coordinate 37,289 of VWZL01001289.1, read as the reverse complement.
CTGCCGCCCAGAGTACTACTTGCCCTATTAAAAATCTACAATTTGTGTTAGTCATGCCAACCTGCAGCTGCAAGTTTTATGCTACCTTTGAAATACATGCATGTTTCTTTTTTGAATCATTTTTTTCATTTAATTTTTTCTAAATCTGTTGTTATACATGTAATATTTTAATTGTATTTTAAATTGCTGTGTAGTACCATAAATTTCTGTGGAGTGGGAGATGTAATTAAAGAAAATTACTTATATGCATGATTTTTTTTTTTTTTACTGTAGGGGATATAGAGTGGGTGTATTTTAGATTCTAACTAGCACGGTTCAGACTTCGAATGAAAAAAATCATAGTCATCTAAATTCTTGTTCAGGATAAGCATTCCTAAAAACTGCAGCTGTTGCAGAAGTTGCAAAACTGTGGTTTGACTCACTGTGGGAATTATATATCCACATGCCTTTAAAAATTCAATTCTTGCATCAGTAAAGTGCACAAAATGAAAAGATTTAATTATCAGAAAATACCTGTGGCCTGAAACTCCAGCTTCCTGAATGTCTGAAATTGTTTTCCTTTCTCTTCATGTTGATTCCTAGAAGGAGGAGACTTGGCTGAGAAAGGCCTGTCTGAGGAATTCACTTCTGAGTAAGGCTTTAAATCATGGAGGGAAGGTTGATTGGAAAACAAGAAGAAAGAAAAGTTTTGTGCTGTGGAGAATAAATTGGAAATTATGAAACATTGTTACAAACATTGGTTCAAAGTTCAGAATTCATTTCTTGGGAGGGAAAGTTCCTTCTCATTCCTCTCCTTACACAGTTAAGTATTGGTTTTAGTTCTGTTAAATGATACTTTCTTAAACTCCCGGCAGTTATGTTATCTCTATAGAAAATTTGGTCTCTCCTAGGTTTTTGTTTTATCAGTATGATTTTGCAAAGCACCTAAGTATGAGAGCACTATAGAAATGAGAGCTATATTAGTAGCTGAATGAAACTGCACGATGTGTGAATCACAGGTATGAACACCATTAAAATATAGGAATAGAAAAATGTCCCAGTGGACTCAGATTTACAGAGCCAGACTTTTCTCTGATTCTATTTTATATTATCAGGAGAAACCGCTTTTGAGATTCAGAAGCATACTGCTTTCTAGTAGTTGCAATGTCTCTAAGAAGCTGAAATAGTATGCTTTACAATATTTTGTGTCAAATTTTCAGCTTCCAGGATGCACTTGGATCCTTGATAATATAGCGTATCTTTGTATTCCGCTAGGCAGTAGTTCATGTTTAATAGCGGTTCTTGAGAAAAAAGGAGAGTGATACCTAATTTGTCTATGCTAATGGACAAAAAATAGCCATAAATCAATCCCCTAAAACAATTAAAAAATCAAATAATATTAAACAAGTCATCTGCATGGCTCCTGAAAGTGTAACTGTATTCATACAAAGTGCCTTGATTGAGAACAAATTCCTCATTAATCTTAAATGTTTCAGCTAAAGGAAGCTAGTGAAGTCAGGAAGAATAATGACTGGTGTTATAGAGAATGCAACGTACTGTACAATGTGCGAGGATGTGGTCACCTAGTAGCTATAGTACATAAACATAAGTACTTTTATTATTCAGAGGACAAAAGCATTTGGGACAGGAAAGAGAAAGAAGAGCAAGTAAGGAAAAGGGTAAATGTACTTTAATGCCTTACTTCATAGTAAGCTAGCTGTTAATAAGGCTACTAAGGAAGCTGCATGACTTTTCACACGTTATTCTAACCCTCCGTAGCGCTACAGAAATAGTTCATCAGCTAATCTGGTCAGTTGGCACTGATTTTGAGAACAGATCTTATGTTGAATAGCAAGCATTAGACAGCTTAGCAGAATTATTTTTTCTGTAGATGAGCTTTTTCATGCTTTGTATTTTACTATTGATATTCAGACTTTTGTGTTGTTTGTGTTTAGAGTAGCCCATTACATCAGTTGAAGGTTTTGGGTTTTTTTCTTTTTTGCAAGGTATCAGAAAAGTGGCACATAAGAGCTTTCTGCATTTCCAGCTCAGAAACTGGCCTATTTCACCCTACTGAAAATAATGATTTTGAACAATCTTTTTATAGTGATGCCTTTCTCACTGATACAGTGTCAGCATTTCCATTATGAACTCCTGTTTTCTGCCAAAATTAACTTCACTACATGCGAGTTTGTATACAGTGTCTTAATTTTCAGACTGATGTTAGCTACCAAGCTTTAAAAGCATTTGGGTATTCTTAATAAAAAGAAATTTTTGTGCATAAAAATCTAGCTATAGCAGGAAGGGTTAAAAACAAATTTTCTTTTTTTTTCCTCTTTTCAGAAAAGTAAGGCCTGATTTTTTTATTTTTTTATTATTCTTATTTTAATATGGATTTTCTTGAACCTTCTCTGCAGAAGGTGACTTACCGGGAGAATTACTTATAAATGCTGATGGTAAGAATGTGTGAACTTGGAGATGGAGAGCATGATATTTCTTTCTGGTTTTGATATTAGTCTAGTAACAGGATACGTGTTGCTTGTAAAAACCGGTGTTTGACACAACATATTTTAACAGGTTTGTAAATACTGAGTTTCTCTGATGCTGTCACAGAAACTGAATTGAAGACCTTTAAACTTGGAAAATACTTTCATAACCTAAGTGCCATAATGCTCAGACCCAAAGTCCATTTTGACCTCAGATTCCCTTCGTTGCAGTTCACCAAGTCAACCTTTGCTACTGGTATCCATGTGAAAAGACTTGATAGCTTTGGGCACTTCCAGCTGTGTGGGTATTCTCGTCTTACCAAGGAAGGGGTTGTCCATTCCCTGCAGGGTGAAGCAGGATTTCAGTCAGATGCAGCTTTGATTCTGGCCCTGCTTGGAGCTGGAATTGGACCAGAGAAACTCCACCAACCAAATCTAAATTTGTCCTCAAGACCGTATCTGATCTCCAGGAGTACTACTCCAACATCATTGAGGGATTAAAAGAAGGTGGAAGTAGCCAGTAACAGGATATCCTGCTCTGGACAGCTGGTGCTGGGCTGTTTTCTTGAAGATACAAATTTTAATCTAAAGATGTTCAGTTTTAAATCTAACTGTCACTTCCAACCATTGTCTTATAATAATAGGAATGCTCCTACATATTTTTTATCAGTAGAAATACCATCATTCCATTTTTGTTTGTGTGTTTGCTAAGCGTTTAGCTTCAGTGTTATCCTCTGACTGTGACTTTCACAGTCTCATTATATTTTTCAGGAAAAATGATCAGTTTTGCATTTCTTACCTAGTTTCAATACTTATTTATTTATTTTTTAAAACAGCTAATCTTAGTTCTTTGGACTTCTCTTCAAAGGGGAAATTGTCTGTAATCTTTCTTGTTCAGATGCCTGTAAACAGTTGCTTTTTGTACTGTAAAAATTTTCCAAAACTTAGTGGCCAATAACCACTATTGCAGAAATACTTAGTTTTCAGTAATGTAACGGTCTCCATTTCATACTTTATACATGTTTTTTACTACAGATATGCACGTTCTAATGAGAAGGGACATGTAGGCCCCCCTGCCAAGTGTGGGAGTTATTTTTAGTCCAGTTACCTGGACTAAATCAGTGTTTTGATTCTTCTTTCAGCCTCAGCCCCACCAGTTCCCATTCCTTCTCTGGCTGCGAACTGCCCTCCCTGTTCCCATTCCCCATCTCACCTCTCTTCCCTCACCTTTTCCAAGTTCCCTTATCCCAGCCAACTCTCTCCTGCCTTTTGGATTCTTGCAGATCACTGTTCTCAATAATGCTGTGTCATGGACAGCACAAAAAAAAGACTACTTGCCCTATATACTGTTGCCTCAGCCTGGCATGACCTGGGAGCTGCAATTGCAAGGAAATTCTAGGCCATTCCTGAATCAAGGGCAGGGCAAACTGAATGTTTGCAGGACTAGGCTACAAAAATGTGGAAATTCAGTAGCTGATGGTGTGCAAACTTTAAATTCCGAAAGGTGGATGTCTTGAACACATTTGAATGCATATGAAAGAGTACAAAGTTCATCCTTAGCGGAAGTGTGGCCACCTTCAACTTTCAAGAACCTACTTCAAGCTTGCAGTCAAATATGTGACTACATATTAAATAAATACGAACCTGTGATGGATTTCCCTTTGATGGAATTACTCAGCTTCCTCAATCAGTGTGAACTTTAAGCATTTACAAAGTGCTAAAAGAATTTATAATGGTTTATACTTTTGGATAGAGTAAGATTTTTCTGTAACATTTTCTTAAAAAAAAAATGGAAACGCTTTTCTCAAAGTTCCTATTATTAATAAAAATTGTGGCATTGTTGAGGCGGATGATGGTGGAAGTTTGACAACATTTATATACAACTGAAGACTGTGAGTTATAATGGCAGCATCTAGCAACTCTGTTAAGAAATGATGCTCCCAGACGGGAAAGTGAATCCTTTTGCTAGACAACCCTCAATTTGTCTGCAATTTATTATTTTTAGAAATATTTTGTCTATAAAAAAACATGGAAGTTTGTCTCGGAAAAGCTAATTTTAATAGGTAATAACTTGAAGTAGATATAGTAACGGTCTCTCAATTGAAATAAAGCAATCTCGAAAGCTATTTTCTGAGTGAAAATTATTCCCCTGGTCTGTAAAAATTAAAATATTCATTAGTGGACCATTTCTGAAAATGGCATTTTCCAATGTGTTTAGAGAAATACCAACCCTTTTCTCTTTACACAAGGATAAATACAGACACAAATATAAATAAGCTGGAGAAATGAGGTGGCCAAGAAGGCAGCAATGTCATATCCAATACACATCTGTGCTAATACTATTAGGAAGCGTAACCTTGGGCATTACAAGGCAATTGAGAGAGATGGTGGAAGACTAAGGGTATCTATTTTCAATTCAAACGTTCCTCTAAAAAAACCCACTGGAGTGGCTTGAAGAAAACAGAAGGTATTTATCAGCTTTAGCCATACAATTTGTACCTATTTGACTTAGCTGTAGCAGAGTTCAAGATTAGATGTGTGTTGTAATTAGTTACGATTTTCTACCAAACAGCGACTTTTAAATGATACTAGTAAGTCAGCATTATTGTGACACACCTTTGTAGCAGTTGACTCTTAAAACTGAAAACAACTGTTCTGATCTCTTACTGGAAATATCTGGGGGAAAAAAACCTGTCCTAACCACTTATCTTAGATTTTAGAGTGCCTTTAGACACTAGTCAGTCAATAGACACACAGGGAAAATAGTTGATGAAAAAAAAGTGGAAATACGTTGTTAACTGGATAAATAGTGTCCTACTTAGTGCTGAAGACATTATCAATACTTGCAGTGCTTCACACCACTAGCCAAAATGTATACTTGAATTGGTTCATTCTGGTATCACTGTCAAATAAAGCTGTGATAATAAAGTTATCACTTCACCTTTATTATAATGGTAAGATAATAAAGTTTGGTGAGTGAATTCTGTTTCTTTTTCAGAATCACAAACCTTACAAACAAGTGAAAATGAAATTAAATATATATTATATATACCATATATTGCAATGTATACTTACCAGTGCCAAGTAATGGGATTTTCCTAATACCTAGGTATCTTTTCTAAAACCTTTTAAAATATATTTTGTAAAGCTTGAAAATGGCAGGTTACATAGTGTAGTAAGGTCTGCCATAATGAATTAAACCAAAGTCTGTTCTGCTCTGTTACCCTCTCTCTAGCACAGCCAGAAATGAATACCTGGGGAAGAATGTAGGTCTTGCGCAAGCATTCCCTAATGCTCTCTCAGTCTCCTACAACATACAAATAAGAAACTACCTTAGCATCTTTGTGCTTACTAAGTAAAAGGTGACCTTTGTTGGATTTCTCTTTCATGAACTTACGCAGCTTCT
>VWZL01001289.1:0-31344 GCA_013396915.1 Stercorarius parasiticus | reverse complement strand
TTTTTTTTTTTTTTTTTATCTGGTGCTTTCTGTTTTCCTTTGATAGCAACCAGCTAGTTATTGTATTGGAGTACTTAGTCCAGCCCTTCCAAAGTCCTCATGATTTTACTGGTGTCTCTCAAACACCATACTGTCTTCTCTTTCCTGGCCCGACCAACCGCAGCCTGTGTAGTTATCTCTTGTGCAGAAGCTGTTGCAGCTGATGTTACCTGATACAAGCTTTTCTTCTTTTTTTTTTTNTTTTTTTTTTTTTTTGGAGGCCTGTGAAGTAAGGTTAGTCAGAAACGTACAAGGTCTCGACAAATATTGAGATATTCTGGAAAACAGGGTGCAATTAAATAGGGAAAAATGCAAGATGCTGAAGCTAGAACACAAAGGAATGGGGAGCAATGATACCAGCCAGTGCTCTAGGAGGGGTCCTGAAAGTTACAGTGCACGAGCTTAGCAAGTCACTGCAGAACAAAGGTGAACACTGTGTGAACACATCTCCCTGGATGTGGGATGCAGGGTGTATCAACTAAACATGCTTTGCCTGACATCACTGAGGCTTTGCCCTCATCGCATTTCAGAGGGGAAAACATGGCCGCAGGTGAAGACAGTAGGTAAAAAGTTGTGGTTGTTTAACCTACTGAGGGGCTGTAGATGAAAAATGACAAAAAAGGAAAGGAACAATCTCTTTCGCATGTTTATGATGCATAAAGTAAAAAGAAAAAGGCGTTAAGCTACAGCAGGGAATCTTCAGGTCAGCTGTTATGAAAAATTTCCTAATGGCAGGGATGTCAAAGAGCTGTTAGAGATTGTTAAGTTGATTATGGAGACTACGTTTTACAAGGAAGTTGTTGAAAATGCGTCAGATGTAATTCATTAGAAATAACATACATTTTATTTTACCCTGTCTTCTTCCACTGATGTAAGTTATATATTTAAATTAACTGCATAAATACAATTCTTTGGAGATGCCATTGTAATTTACAGAGTCTTAGAGGAAAGGAGAAACAGCAGTTTAACAAAAATGGGGACATGTGGGGCTTGTTCACAGTTGTCCATAAGAATAACCATTATATGACTTACTACATATCCCTCTGCTATGGCTTGGCTAACCTCTATGGTCTTGCTGTGTCAAGCAGCTTTCCTATGTCATACAGAATGCTATTGCTGATGAAGTAAGTATGCAAATATGGAAGTGTGAAAACTGCTTTTTATCAGCATTACTGTCAATATGACTTTGAATTTTGGCAGTGTAAAAAATAGTCAAAGACAACGGAATGCATTCATTTTAAAACACAAGTGAGTGCGAACAGGCTTGTTTTTTGCGTGGTATTTATCCACGCAACAATAATTAATATGCAACTATGGCTGAGTAGTGGCGTATCATTCCAAAAAAGGTGATCTGTCTTTTGGTTATATATAGCAAAGGAAGCATGGTTAATCCACATTGACTTCAGGCTTTTGCTGCACTTTCTAGCAGTGATTGAAACAGAGAAATGAAAAATAAACGAGATTATGAATCCTGGTTGCAAAATGCATTTTCATTGTAAGCAAGGGGAATTGTTTAGTCCAGAAACTGTGGATATGATGTGTATTGTTATGAAAAAAAATGCATTGTCTCCACTAAAAGGCTAAAAGATGAAGTGAGCATTAGCGTGCTAAACCTTGCGAATTATATGGAGATGTCTTACTTTATACAGACACTGGAAGAGACTTTTCTTTGTAATTCTAGAATGTTATGGAGATTTTTTAAGCAGATGGGGAATTAAAAATGGTCTAAGATTTCATTTAGATAAGTGTAAAATAATATGCTTAAGAAATTATTATATAATGCAAATACATATGACAAAAATACTTGTTTAAAGGATTTGCAAAGTAGTAGTGAATCAGAGATTGGATATATTCTAAGGTGATGCTCTACAATGAAGTCTGTTCCTAACCTGATTTTTACATACAGGCTGACAGCAGACACACATGGATGCACAGACGCTCTCTCTTTATCTTTGAGAACAAGGATAATAATTACTGTACATGTGATTTTGCTGTCATCCATGGCAGGTATACCCATATTAGGAATATTAGTCTTTCTAAATATCAGATCCCTTGTGTTTTCTTTGCTTGCATTATGTTGAAACTGGAGGTAAAGTAATAGCCATGTTGAATGGATATAGGACAATATAGGCAATAGTTTAGACAATGCAGGCCTGATTTACAAAATGGATTTAATGGGTTTAAAGACCTGGGTCCTTCCCACCCAGGTCTGCTATGAACACTGTTGAAATTTTCTAGTTCATATAGGCCTAAGTTGTTATATCCTGTATCCAGGAGACAGTGAACAGTTATTACCCACCACCACTGTCTACTCACAAATGATTTGTGTAGGTGGTTTTTGAGAAGGGATTAAATTTTGTTACTATAGGTCCTGCAGAGGGGAAATCTTTTTCTAGCTGGTAATGAGGATATTTACAGCCACCTTCTCTTTTCTCTGGGCTGCATTTCTTTCCCCCTTCTCTTTTTTTTTTTCTTCTCTTTTCTTTTTTTTAACCTAGTGTGAAAGCTCTGCTGTTAGTAGGTAAGGATTATGAGTTCTGTCTCTTGCACTGTCTAATTCAGAATTCAGTTTTTTTACAGCTGTTAAGAGACAGTTAACGTTCAGAAGGCATCTGCTGGCAACATCTTATGTGTTTTAGCTTAATTGAGTTCTGGAACTTCTTTAGGGCCTTGGACTCTCTCTAGTTGCATTAATAAGTTACACAGTAGATGATCAAACCTAAGGTTTTCCTTAAAAGTAAAAAAATACCTATTAGAAGCAGGAAGAGATCAGTATTATACAGGTAATGAATTTCAAAGTAAGCTGGCATAAGAACATCAAAGCTCATAAAATAGGGGCAAACCCCCTGCAAAACAGAAGCAGTCAGTTAAAGGATTTTTATGTCAAATAGGAAGAAAGTGCCTCAATTTAAAAAAAGAAATAAGTAAATGTGAGGGATCCACAGGTGGGGGATCCACTGAACTTTTAAATTTGCAAGTGGAGAACAAAGCTTCCCCCCAGCCCTCCCCCCCCCCCCAAAAAAAAAAAAAAAAAGGTTTCTATTGAGTCAGACTCAGGCTCTGTTCCCCAGTCTGCAGATGTTATTCTACCTCTACATTGTAAGCTTCACGCACCTGCAGAACTGCAAATGAGTTGGGGATCAGATCTTCGAGAAGTACTTTTTTAGGAAATCGTGGTATTTGCCTCTTCCTGAATGGCTGTTCCATTTTAAGTATTACTTTCTATGCTGCTTGGCTCATTTATTTTATCACTCTCATGTAGTCACAGAGATGTGTACCCATGTATTTTGCTGGTTTTATCTTGCACCTCCAACTGTCGTGCATAAAACAAACAGGCTGGACCCGTTCTCCTGGTCAGTATCTCACTATGGTGGTGGTCAATTCCTGTTTATCGTTATAAAGATAAACATCACTGATAGCAGAAAAGATGACCCATTCACTCAGGTTGTCCAGATCACTCAAAGGAGGAGATGAAGAAATAGATATTTCCTCTGCTGATTTGTAAGCAAGATTCTAAGGTGAATCGCACTGAAGAGGATGCAGTGCTGTAGGATTACTCTGTGGTTGTGCTAAGGTAGTCCTCAGGATTTCCAGGTAGGTTTAAAGATCTGCAGACTGTTTCAGGCTGTAGTGTTCACATGCAAGTGCTTGCCTTTGAGAACTGAATGCCAATTAGAAGCAAATTTCCCATGATTGTAAGTGATACTTTACTGGAAACTGTGCACAGTGCCCATTAACTGTTTAGTGCAGTTTTTGTTTTATTATCTCAGACTAATTTCAGCATGGTGAATTAAGGTGTATAAAGCCTTAATAATGTGATTCCTTAGCATGTAGTTTAGGAAAGTCTTTATTTCATGCCTGTGTAGTTCAGTAAATTTTCCAAGTGATGTTGTTTGAAACCAAAATATATTCAGGATAAGAAAGATAGCAATGGTTCCTCACCTAGCTTGAGAGTATGCCTGTGTAGATGGCAGCACTTCATTATCCTAATGACATCCAAAGGGCAACAGATGGAAAGAGAATGTGAAGATGATTTGAATCACCTTGGCGAGTTAAGGGAATTTAATAAGTATAGTTTGGCAAAAAATACACCAAGAGGTTCGGATATCCTAAGAGTCTACAAATATTTGGAAGATAATTACGTGTAGGTAACAAGGGGGTGGTTATGTGTGGTGGTTGAACAGCATCACAAAGGGTAATGATTTGAAACTAAAACAGGAGGTGGTACATTAAACTGAATTTGGCATGTGAATCTGGAACGACATGAAGTTTGTTGATGTGATCTCTCTTTGACAGAGAAGTTTTTTGTTTTGTTTGTTTTTCCCCTGCAATGGCAACTTAAATTTAGAAGTTCAGGAGACAACCTCTCTTTCTGAGTATAGATATTCAGCCACAGGGTATCTTGACTTCATTTTGTGCATTTTTTTCTTGGTAGAAACCAGAAAAATGGAGACAGGAAGAAAAATAACCAACATTGGAAACACTTTCTTACCTGTTCCTGTGAAGGGACGTGGAAAAAAAGATTAAAAAAAAAGGAAACGATAGATTGAGAAAAGGAGGAGACTGAAGAGAGAGAGAAGGGTTGGGAAGAGAGAGAGAAGGGTTGTAGAGGAGAAAAGCCTGTGTGTCTGTTCAAAGGCACAGTTTTAAGTAGAGGTGGGAAAAGCCCTATTTGTTTGGCAGTATTATCTGGGAACCAGATATATGTATGCCTTCCTCAGTGCCCTCAAAGCAGGTGGAGTTGTACTGAAGATCAAGGCAGTGAAGGTGTACTGCAGCAAAGGGAACTTTTGCAAAAGTATAACCTGCCACATATCTTGGAGGTTTATAAATTTGAGAACTGTCGAAACAAGCAGGTTTTGAAGGTATTTGAATTGGATCAATGACTTGTAAGTCAGTTTCTCGGTAACTTCTATTAAACTAATTATGTGTCATTTTACTTTGTTTTACTTTAGTAAGCTGCATGGCAATTCCAGCCTTTCTATGGCAGTGCTGATTAAATGTCTTTTTATTTGGTATCACTTTCAAAGTGATTCTATCACTTTGTTTAAAAGTAATACTTAAAATTTATTTGTCTTTAGCTCTTTTGAGTTGGTTCTCTTCGTTCTTGTATTCCTGTATTTTTCCTGTAAGGAAATGCAATGATTATATGTGGCAGGTTGTAACCCAGTAATTAATTACATTAACAATTTACATATCCTTAAGATCAGCTGAATAAACCTCATTTGTAACCAGTCAATAAAGCTCACTTTTTTCTACACTTTTTACTTTTAGGAATGTTGTCTCTGCAATCTGAGAGGTGGTGCATTAAAGCAAACTACTGACAAGAAGTAAGTAAAATATTCTTCAGGATTGTGTGTGCTTGTTTTAAACTTCCCAATCCATTCCCATTTTTAAACCTGACTACTTGACAGTGTCCCTTCAGGCTGAATCATTGCAGAATTGAAATTATTCCTGTCGAAATCTGCCCCTGGCATTTTGTGAAATAGTTAGTTACTAAAATGTGCATTTGTTTTAGTATTTGCACACACTTGTTCCAAATTCTATTCTGCTGGCCTTTCTGTAAAGAAAGTAAATGAGAGCTCATTTGTCAGTGTTTGCATGGGCAAGTCTTATCAAACAGCAAAGTGTATTTTCTTCTTTGGTCCTGGAAATTTGTGATTACAGAATTTATTACAGTACCATCAAACTTCTAAAAACAATATTGTTAATTAATTTGAATCATATTAAAATAATGTTAGATTTTGAAGTATTTTTTTTAAAATACACTTCTGTCATGCACTTTCAAAAATAAAGTTGTTGGTATCATGGTATTAACGGCATCAGTATTTTTCTCTTTATTTGGATGACAGAACACTATAGCAACTAACAACAGATAAATGGAAAATGTTGCAGCTTAATATTTTTTCAAGCCCAACAATGGGACAGTCTTTATGTATTTTGAATCTTTTAATAATTAAATTATTTTAGTAACTTCGCATGTCACATAGGTCTCTCTCTTTAACCATTTGGAATGCAGTGGTAAGAGATGATCTACCTGCAACATGCTTTTCCACTTACATGTCAAGAATTTATTTATCAGTGATTTGCAATTGGTTGCATGACCCTTGTAAATTGTCCAGGTAGGAGGAGGTTTTATGTGAAACTTACAGGCCAGATCTTACCTTCAGAAAGCATTAATATTGTAACGGTTTAAATGGAGGTTTTGACCAAGACATGAAAATACTCAACTGCTTTTTACTTCTGTTCTAAACTACCCTGAATTTGCTACTAGCTTTTCTTACTAAAAAAAAAGAAAAAATTACAGGTGTTATCTCAGCAGAATTTATCATGCTCTTTTAATGTTTGCTGCTGATAGATTGCATGTTGCATCTTTGAAAATATGTACATCTTTTTTGTAGATTAATTAAAATGTTTTAGAAATGTTTCATAAAATGTATTCATAGAAAAAAAAAATCCACAGAGGTTTGCAGAAAGTGACTTTTTCTGCATAACTATACCTAAAGTCTTTGGGTTTGTGTTATATCCCTCTGTACGTCTCTGTTTCGGATATATGAAATGAGAGTTCTGTTAAAGTAGGAAAGGAAAGGAAAACTCTTGTTTTCCTGTTTCTGTAATACCTGACAATTGCTACACGTTGAGTCTTTCATTTATCTTTCAGCATTAGCTACCAGTCGAAATTTTTGAGAGTTTTTGGAAGAGTATGTTCCAATTATGTCTTTTTTTCTCCAACAAATGTAAAATACAACACGAGCATCCCTTCCCTCCTTCTTTACCTCTCATATACTGGTTAGAGATGTAGAAAGAACATTACTTAGATTTAAAAGCTAATGAATCACATGATGTGGAGGGGTAACAATTTGTCATATAGAAGAGCTGAGATTCCTTCTTTTCAGCAGAACAAAGTAATTGTTTTGAGTCCTGTTAGGTTGAGAGATGTCAGAGTATAAAGGTTTGAGTGAAGACTTATGGAAGAGGCATTTTATTTATAGCATTTCTGTCCCATAAAGCTTAGATGGTAAGCAATGAAAGAAAAAGAGTGTTACTAAAAGTTAGAAAGTCTCAAAGCAAGACTTTTTTCTGGAAGTTAGAACATAAAAAAAACTGTCACCATAGTAAGATGATAGATCTACAAGCTTTACCTGCTTTCATTTGGGCTGAACTGTATAACTTACTAATTGATATGTCATCTTTACATACAGCTCTTATTTCACACTTTGGCCAATACAACTTTAACGACACATAACAGCAGTTTGTTTAGTCCCTATATATCATATTATTCTTTTCCAGATATTTTTGTCAAAGACAAGTTATTGAAATAGCACCACTCTACTGCAGGGAAGAGAAATGATTTTGATTCTGCTGCATCACCTTCTATCTCTTTTAGCTACAGCCTGCATTTTTGTTAATCTGCTAAGGTGCTCATGTAATGTGTGTCTTTGGACATGTAGAGAAAGTGGAGTGAGGCAAGCATTCAGGGCTTACAAAAAAGAGCAAATGGCATAATGAGAAAAGATGTACAACGAATGACTGAGAATACAGCAAATATGAGTCAAGGAATGGAAATGTTTCCCTTTCTTCAGATTTACTACTTGTCTACCCCAAAAAAGATTTCAGAAGTAATCTCAGAAGCCTACTCTTGGTTAATAAAAATGTCATTAGCTTCTCCTTTACTTCATATAATATGCACTTTTAATATTCGTTTCAGACATTTTTTAGTTTCATTTAGCCTTTCTTATTTTGAGATTTATGTATTGAACCAGCATTTGGAGGATATAGCAGTGCTTTCCGATGAGCATAGGAAGTACCTGGCATCATCTTGACACATTGGACATATTTCCTGAAGTTGCATTGAGGTCTTACATGTCCTAGGGACTTGACAGGTGCTGTCACTGCTAACAGGGATGCAGTTCATGTTTGGCATTACAGTGATAGCCTGATCAGTTTGCTACTTCCATGCCTTTGTGTCTGTAAACAGAAGGTCTTGATAATATACTTCATTTTATGGTTCAATAGCTGCATGACTGGTTGTGATCATGTGTGTTGCTTAAGAATAGTTACTTAGGCCTGAGGAATGTTAGTCCAAAATGCTGTAGGTGATAAATTGCACATGAATTAAATAGTGTGGTCTTTTACATATGCACCTGGATACCACAACTACAAACCCTTTGCACTTAATAAATTGAACGTGAAAGATACTTAAAAAAATGTTGCAATAAAACCCCAGACTGAAATTATATTTACACAAAGTGGTAGTGGTGTAAGGTTTTTTAAAAGGTTATGTTTCAAAGAAGCTTAGGAAATCCTAATAAGGAAGCATCTAGAGATGGTTGCCTTTTAAGAAAAAAAACATACAGCAGGTAACAAAACATCTTAAACACTTGTATATCTATGGGTTTTTTTGGTGGTATTCTTGACTTGCCACTTTTCACAGGTGGGCACATGTTATATGTGCAATTGCCATCCCAGAAGTCAGATTTGGTAATGTCACAGAACGTACACCGATAGACACTAGCAGAATACCTTTGCAAAGATTAAAATTGGTGAGTAGTATATTCATATATGCTTCATATATTCTTTGCTATTAAGGTCTTCCAATATTTGAAATGTATTAAAAATCTGGATTGTGATGATTGTTGCCAGATACACAGCAGTAAACTGTGTTTAAGGTAAGGAATAAATAACCAGGGTTTTATCAAGATGGGCTTTTTGGCATACAATGCCAATTCATTAACACTGTAAAGAGCTTTTGGTATCTTATTAAAAGAAGTTTGAACCCACCTTCCCCCAAAAGAAGAATAACAAACATGACCAGTGTAAACTGTGAAAGTTTCCGTTTTGGAACCGTATTGGTGATGAAAGTATTGAAACCCAAACAGACGGGGAATATCACACAGTAAATGTTTGTGAGGTCTTTTTATTATGTATTTTTGCCACAGGGAACTATTTATGAAGGTAAAAGGATGTATAATCTGTTTGTTATGTGGTATCTCTACCATCTGGGTGTTGAAAAATGTGCACAAAACAGATTACACGTTATATTGGATGAAAAAACCCCTGTTCCCTGAGGAATTTCAAAAGCTGGTGGAAAACATAAATAAAAGTGCATCAGATCCTACTGGTTGCACCCTGTGTTAGTTACATCTAGAACAACAGTATCATTCAGGAAGGTTGAAGTAGACGAGCAGAAGATATGCATAGGAACAATATAAGAGTATTTTATATGTTACATGTGTTAATTTGTCAGCATGTGCATTACTGTGATGTCATCTTATAGAAAGAAAGGGTTTAGCGGCTCATTCAAAATCTTAAGGAAAAGATACCATCAGTTTTCTGGATCAGCCCCACACTATTTCCAAAGTGGTTCTTCGTCTACCTGACCTTACACTTGATCATTTTGAACTATTAATCTTTTAATTACATTTTCATTTTGTTTGTTATATTTCGTGTTTGTAGCTCTGTTTCTAAATGTGGATATGCAACTCTGAGTGGTTTAAATGGATAGCCTGTCCTTCAAATGGTAATCCATTTTAAATTTTGGTCAAAATTTTTGAATTTTGTTTTTCACATGTCCTTTAAAAAATAACGTAAAACACATTCATAAAGAGTATATGTAATTTATTATAAAAAATGTTCTTCCCAATCTGACGATAAAACTAGTAGAAGGACTGAGGATTAATTTAATATGTTCAGTCCTGTTTTTTGAGGATCTTAAACAGTCACAGACATGCGCGTGGTTGGAATTTGTTAATTCAGGGGTTGAAAACACAGAATTGTTTAATTTACCAGATGTTGAAGTTCATTCTCTGGACTGTCCATGGCTTGAACTATATAAAAGTAATAGGAGCCTTTTGGAGAAGGCTTGCATTAGTTTTAAATTACTCATTTTGAAGGTATGGAGCCAAAATTTATGAAGTTACATGGTTTACAATTCCTAGGTAATTTCTGCTGATATGAAGCAATTATGTTAATCAGTTATTTATAACTGAGAGCTTTTTCTTCTATTCTTTTATTCAGTTGATAGAAGATCCCTGCTTCTTAGTGCTTTGACAGTTTTTGAAGCCTCCTTCAATGTAAAATGACAATGAAGCACTACAGATTCTATTAAGCTATATATACCCTTTCAGTCTCCTGTGAGTTCCTGAATGTTTAGAAATATAGTACTTGCTTTCCTTAATGCTGTTTTTTAAAGTAAAAGAGTTTGTATACTTGAGTGGAGTGAATGTTGTGATAAAGGAACTTAGCTGAATACAATAAAAATGAGAGGCAGGGTTCTTTATAACAGCCGTAAATGTAGTATTGCTGCAGGTAGTGGACAGCCTTACTGTGAGGGAAGGAAGGACTATAATCCTGGTTTGGCTTATTAAACCTTTCTTTTCCAAGACTTGGTTTCTGACACTGAATTTATAATGAAATAGCTAGGCTTGGACTAATTTAAGGGAAGGAGGCAGTTTGACAATTTCAAAAGGCTCTATAATGATTTCATGTCAATAGACCAATAAAATGCTGCTCCTTGGGTAAAGGAGCAGAGAAAAATCTGCTCTAAAACCACCAGCCAGCAGTCTATCTGCTTTTAAATTTTGGCTTTTGTTGCAAATAATTTGCTGTATCTGATTGCTTTACTCCGCTGTGTTTCACAGTGAATACCCTAGCTAAACTAAGTCTCCTGAATAACATCATAGTATTCTGTATTTAAAAAAAAATTAATTAAAAAATATCTATTATATGGAATTGCATGGATGCTTTATCTGTGTATTAGGTGCTTTCTGTAAATTATTTTCCTGAAGCATGGGGTTCCTGCTTCTCTAAAGAGGATGATATCAAAACCTTGTGTATTTGTGCCACATCATTCTAGAATCAAATGGTTATCCTTATGTTAGTCTTCCCTTCCTGACTGTTGGTGCTACAGAATAACAATTATGCTCTCATACCCACTGACGTTGGGTTCTTTGCCTTGGGGGAATCCCAGGAATCATATCCAAATTAATTCTGTTTCTTTCTCCAGGAATTCCCATCCCTTCTTCCTACAACTTGGTCCCAGTTCCATTCTTACCCTTCATTCTTCTCCATTATCATATACTCCACACTTTGGAGAGACAGCCGATACCATCTGTCTTGCTGTTAACTTCTGTAAAAGCATACTGAGTGGTTCACACTTCGACGTTAGCTCTGGGAATCTGTAAGCAATTGATTTGGACCAGTCTTCCCCTTTGAAATTGTAGGGATCACCAATAATGCTCTTCAGCAGCCAGTTCCTGCTTCACAGCTATCCTATTTGTTAAGGATATCTTTGTTCGTCAGTCTCCATCATTCAAAGCCAGAGAGTGTTCATTGTGTAAGCAAAGGCAAGTTTTGTACATTGTTTTTTGATATTGAACCTTCATAAGCAATATATCTAAAAAAAAAAACCCAAACATTTTTGGGCCTATCTTTATAATGCTGTTTATGTTAAAGCATAGGAAAGCTAATAAATGTGAGTTGTCCTACTATGCCATCTCTGCTTTATAAAATTTGGGATGTGTTTTGTTGAATTTCTTTAAATGAGCAGAAAACAATGGGAAACAAATATAAAAGGATAGATGACATTCTAGCATGCAGCTAAACCAGAACTAGATCTTAACACAGGAGCAAATAGTTTTAGTTGTTTTAAATGTTTGTCTTTCTATCCCTGTCCTCCCCCTTCCTCCCTCCCCTCCTTCTTTTTTCCATCCCCTCTTCACATCTATCTCTCCGAAATAGTAAGAAACCTAAACAAGGAGAACATCTACTGATTTCAGAGATCTGTAGAGGCTGAGATGACATTTTCTTTAGTGTAGCATCTATAAAGGAATATCAAAGGAAATAAAAAGTCAATGTTTTATTTTTGTCAAATAACATCTGTGCAAACATGAACACATTGGTAGGCTGTTTTTTATTGCTTAGCTAGTATGTATACTGATTGCTGTTAAATAGTTTTAATTCACTAGACATTTTGGGTTGGAATCAGTGTGTTTCCTGTCAATCTTTCCATTATTAAATATTCAGTATATACTCATTTCTTCCAAAGTAAAAATCAATATTTGTATTGTGCTTATAGGAGCTCATAGCTTTAAAATTGTTCTATGCAAATGTTTCATGTTTGCAACTTAGTGGGTTGTTATGGAATGCCAAAATGTTTTCATATTTCCCTAGCTTTTTTCAATGGGTTACATGCCATGTTCCATCTTTGCTGAAAATTTACATGACACAGTGAAATGTTCATTAAAAAGGAATTGTTTTGGAAATTATTCCTTAATTCTAGTGAATGAAAACAGTCTCAATTAATACTAATAGAAAAATTCATGCTTTGTTTTTCGTAAGGGAATGTGAAAGGACAGAATGTGATACATTCCGTGTTGAAATAAAACAGGTTGTATCATTACTTACATTTTAGGGGTGTACACCCATGGTATTTCTAGACTCTAGTTGACTTTTCATGTGAAAACAAAAGGCCTCCCAGGCAACCTCAGTGTAGAGAGCATCCCACAAAGATCCTATAACCTGTAGTTTCTCCACTTTACCTCTATGTGACTGTACCTTTTATCTTTTTTTTGAACTTATGTGAATGGGAAAATGAGATTGTCCTGGTCTCTATTGTCAGAGTCAGGCTTTATTTTAGATTCAGCCTGGATGGTCACATCCATCAGACACCTTGAGTCCCAATAGCCATATGGAATGGCAATTTGTGATAATCAAGCTAGGAAACAAGTATGTTGAATTCAGACGTTTATGCACCGTTCTAAAATGAAATGGATGGATCAATGTACCTTAGCATGTCACACCTTTAAAAACAGTATTTTACATGAACTATAGTATGCTAGCTGCTTTATAGAAACTTAGTTTAGATGGTTTCTGTTCCAGTGATCTCCAAGTTTAACAGCAGACATACAAGCAAGTATGAAAAGACAGGAAAAGCAATACTTAAATACTGTTTAATCACAGTGAAAATGTTAGGAGCAGATAAGAGGGAAGCAGAGTTGGTGAGAAGTGATGCTATGGAGGGGTATGAATGAGTGTGGTGTCAGCTTCCATCCCAACACAATTTAACAGCATCTAACAGTTCACCCAAAGCAGATAAAGCTTAGGTTTCTAGTTGAGTTTACCTTTATTTATGTCTTTATTTTATTTTTGCCCTATTCAATTTGTCCTTAATTCTCCAAGAGAAGCTTGGATGTAAACTCCTGTTTCTGAAAAACTGTTTTCCTCGACTATTTACATGTATAAGGCTTTGGGTCATAGAAAACAGACTGTGGATTCCTGTGTGTGTCAAACTCAATGATAGGGAAACGCCTTTCCCAAGTAGCTAGATACTCTTTGTTTTCAAAAGAGTGTTAATTACTTAGCTGTAATTACTCAGCTTCTAAACTATGAACTATAGTTGTACAAAAAATGTCTCTGGAGGTGAAAAAATCAGACTGACCTCTCAAACATAAACTCAGCCTTTAAAAGAAAGAATAAGTACTCTCTTGTCTGTCGTTCTATTCAAATAAAACACAGGACTTAAAAATAGAATTAAATAAAAACATTTACTGTTATATGGCCAAGGAATCCAAGCAAAAAGGAATACTGAGCCTAGTTTCATTTACCCTTGTCAGACATGTGACTTATAATGAACAGTAGAAATTGTAAATGAGAGTGTTTAAATTTTTAATCTGTTACAAATGAAACATTTAAATAGAATCATTAGCATCTGATCCTAAACCTATATATTTAAGATGTCATCTCTAAAATTGTGTTTTGAATGGAATACATATCAACTCAATTGCAAAATACATTATCTGCTTCTGATATTTTTGCTGTTTTAAAATGCTTCGGTATCGGATTGACTTTGTCCTTACAGTCACTGCAATGCTATACTGAAACATGCACATAATATGCCTTTGTTTCTTTATCTGTAGAGTTTCCTATTATTTTTACATTTGAAATCCTATTTCTCCAACAAAATAGAGGTAGAAAATGAGTTTTGGAATAGCTGAAGTTGCCCTGAAGCTTTTGATGACCTCAAATTTGTATTTGACAAGTGAACCGAGTATAAGCACAAGTGTACTCTGAGTGAGGAACATTATTTTGAAAAGAAATTTACACTGTGATGATGACTGATCTACAAGCCTTTCAGTAGCTGGCTGGAGCCATAAAGTTCTTTTTAGAAGCCTATACACTTTAAAATTTGCACCTGAAGGCAAATAATAGTGAGCTTGAAAGCCAAAGATTATAGTTTTGAAAGGTACATCAATTCTGAAAATACGGAGGTTTCTCTGTGGTATGCCACTGAAGAATGGAATCAAAGCAAAAATGTGTATGAGCTTTTAAAAGAATGAGCAAATATTCTCCCGCCTGTCGTTCTGTTTTAATGATGTAGAAAACCTAAAAAAGGATTAAAGACATTTGAGGACACTGCTCATCTTCTGTGTTCTAATTTGTAATGAAATTCATTTGTTAAACTACAGTGGGGCAGTAGAACTACTGCAGCTGTGTTTGTGAAAGAGTAAAGAAACACTTGCAATGATGTATACCAGTGTTGCTATGCATTTCTGGTAATACAAAGAGGTCTTGAATACTTTTCAACGTTTCCAAAAATATTGCTGGAAGGACAATTGAGGAGAATCATTATACCATACATAAATTCATGCATTAACTAACTCATTGCACACATTCACAGGCAATGAGAACAAAATAGACGGAAATTTTGAGACAGGTTTTAAAATATTTCCAATTATTTTAAAAATGTTAATGAAATAGCTTTAAATAGCACATTTTTTGATTTAAAAGATGTTAAACTAAAAATGATACAATAGTTGATTACTGCAATATATAATTCATAAAAAATTTAGTGACTCGTGGTCATGTACAAAATACAATTTAGTGTACATGCTTTAGTCACAGTGTTCATAAGATTTTTAATGTGTATGTTAGAAGAATGTACACTGCTGGCTGCATAGTACTTACTGTCAGCATAATTTGCTACGTTGAGTAGATACTATTGCAAACTGTCAAATTTGTATCTTGCAGTGGTACCATACTATAAAGCCTTACGAAAAATATGGAAAATGTTAGATATGTGTGACTGTAGATGATATTTGAAGACATGGACATGTCTGTCGGAATTGAAAGCAGAGTGTTAAAAATGTTAACAAGTCCTCTGCATTTCGTTTTACTTGCAGAGAGGGCTTCATGTGCAAGAAAATGGATTTTTCCTATAAAAATCCTTTGAAGTCTTTTAAGTTCTAAATGATTAATAGTCCATGGTAAGATGTGTAGGTCTGATAGAGTCAGGTCTATGTTTTGAAGTTCATCCCAGTCTATGCAATGTGTATTTGTGTAAGTGAGATCATGTGTGTGTTTTTTCTGTGTCCACACACAAATGGACAGTAATGCAATAAGTGTATGAGAAAGGTAACTGATAAGTTAAACAGGCAGATGTCCAGAAGTGAATGTCATTGAAGAGCTAAATTAAATACTGAGTTTTGAATTGAATAACAAGGTTGAGCGTGAGGGAATGGCTCTCTGAGCTTATAGTTTGATGACAGCAAAGTACCAACTGAGTAACATGAGGATCATGATCTATCTAAATGGTTTTACTTGGCATCAGTAAAAAAAAATATTTTTATAACATTCTAAATTTAAAAAAAAATATAAAACTGATAAAGCTTTCAGAAGTGCTTATGTGGTTTAAAGATCATAGCCCACTTGCAGATATATTTGAGTATTTGGATGCAATAATACTTTTTATCCAAAAGAGCAAAAGGGCTTGTGGTTGCATTTCTCTCAAAGCTTAATTTTTACTGGTATTCATTTGAAAGATCTAATTGGACCAATAAAGCAGCATATCCTATTGGAATGCCCTTCTGTGGTTATTCATCTGAACTTTGCACACACTGTAATATTTGATAAGTCACTTTACACCTTAGTTTACCTTTCTGTCTTTCAATACTGTTGTTACTATGTTGCTGAGAAAAATGTTGCCTAATAATTGTGTAAGATTTTGAAAATACAATGTTCCATTGAGTTGTTAAGAGTCACTTTATGTCCCCAGGAATATTAATAGTGGGTGCTGGTGGACATTGAATTTATTAATGAATTTACATTTAGATTGTGAGTTTTTTGAACCGTATTTTTTTGTTTTAATTGGATATTAAAATCTTCTGTAGAAAGACATTTGATTTGCAAAATGATACACCATATATAAGGGAAAAGAAAAAGTGTGAGAATTAAAACAGCCAGGAAAGGGACAGAAATGTGTCTGCTAACGCAAGTGTAGTAACTGGAAAGGATTACGTGTGCCCAGTGTACATAGAATTTAAGTAATGTTTTAGAAAAGTGGGAGGAAAAAACCACGACACCAGGAGTGTATCTGTAAGAAAAGAATTTGCAGACACTATAATCCAGGAAAGCTTATCTCTGATCACCACATGCATGAGGTACAGAGGCAGTTTTCGTGTTTGTTGTTGCTTGTTCTGTCTTTATAGTAATTGAATACACATGAAGCCAAGGTATTTTTGACTGTAAATTTAAAAGAGAAAAAATTTCTTCCATAATCTTGTATCATTTCTGTGTGCAACGTAAGCTTTTTTAAACTGGAACATCACTGTAATTATTACCAGTTTGATTTATGAGACCATAATGCTGTATTGTTTAGTCTTCTAGGAATGTACCTTTTTATTATCCGTAAGTCTTAGGCAGTTTTGAATAATTTCTTCTGTGCTGTTGACTATATACACATCACAGACATTTTAAAAAAACAAGACTCCTCCCCAACATCAGTGGGTGCTTATATATCACTCCATTATACTTTTATTCCTTTAAAGTCCCCACTGTTTTATGTCCTCCAGTGATGTACAATCAGAGAATGGTTTCAGCTGGAAGGGACTTTTAAATATCATCTAGTCCAGCTCCCTGCCATGGCCAGGGACATCTTTCAATAGATGAGGTTGCTCAAAGTCCTGTCCAACCTGACTGCCATTGAAGACTTCCGATGATGGGGCATCCACAGCTTCTCTGGGCAACCTGTTCCAGTATCACACCATGCTCATTGTAATTTTTTTTTTTTTTTAATAGCCAATCTAAATCTATCCTCTGTTTCAGTTTAAAACTGTTGCTCCTTGTCCTGTCTCTACAAACCTTGGTAAAAAGTCTTTCCCTGTCCTTCTTATAACCCCTCTTTAAGTATTGAAAGGCCACAATAAGGTTTCCCTGGAGCCTTCCCTTCTCCAGGCTGAACAACGCAACTCTCTCAGCCTGTCTTTATAGAAGAGGTGATCCAGCCCTTTGATCAGGACCCCAGAGCTGGATGCAGCACTCCAGGTGGGAGTACTCTCATGAGAGCGGAGTAGAGGGGGAGAATCCCCTCGCTCTGCCTGCTGGCCACACTTGTTTTTATGCAGCGCAGGATATGGTTGGCTTTCTGGGCTGCAAGTGCACATTGCTGGCTTATGCCAATTTTTCATCCACCAATACCCCCAAATCCTTCTTCTCAGAACTGCTCTCAATCAGTTCGTCACTCGGTCTGTATTGATACTGAGGATTGCCCTGACCGAGGTGCAGGACCTTGCACTTGGCCTTGCTGATATCATGAGGTTCGCATGGGCCCACTTCTCAAGCCTGTTAAGGTCCCTCTAGATGGCATCCCTTCTCTCAGGCATATTACCTGCACCACTCAGCTTGGTGTCATCTGCAAACATGCTGAGGGTCCACTCAATCCCACTATCTCTGTCATGGAAGAAGATATTAAATAATACTGGTCCCAGTATGGACCCTTGAGTGACACGACTCGTTACTGGTTTCCACTTGGACATAGAGCCATTGACTAACTCTTTGGATGTGGCATCCAGCCAATGCCTTATCCATCTACTAGTACATCCATCAAACCCATATCTCTCTGATTTAGCAGCAAGAAGGTTGTGGAGGACCATATCAAAGGCCTTACAAAAGCCTGGGTAGATGACATCTGTAGTTCTTCCCTTGTATGCTGATGCACTCAGTCCACTGTTAGTGAAGGCCACTTGATTAGTGAGGCAGGATTTGCCCCTGGTGAAGCCATGTTGGCTGTGTCCTGTGACCTCCCTATCTTCTGTACGTTTCAACATAACTTCCAGGAGTCCATGGTCTATGATCACACTGGGCACTGAGGTGAGGCTGACTGGCCAATGATTCCCAGGATTTTCCTTTTTACCCTTCTTAAAAAAGGGGGCAGTTCAGTCACTGGGGACTTTCCCTGACTGCCATGACTTTTCAGATATGATGGAGAGTAGCTTAGCAACTACATCAGCCAACTAGAATCAGCTCTTGATTGGGTGGCGGGTGGTAAGCACCAACGATGAAGTTTCCTTTGTTGACTTGGCTCCTGTTTTTTACTCACAAGCTCTTAACCTTTTCATTGCTGTTTTTCAAAGACAGCTCTGTGCAGTCAATCTGTTGTTTTACACAGGGGCAACCCTCCGCCCCTCCTACTTTGTCCCTCTTGAAAATTTGTAGCCATTGATTGAAGGGGTCCAGTCATGGAATTTGTCCGACCAGGTTTCAGTGATAGTGATTAGATCATAGCTTTACGGGTGCAGAGTTGCTTCCAGCTCCTCCTACTTGTTGCTTATGCTACATGCTGTTTTATGGATTTGGTGTGTTTTAAGGTCAGAATGATAAGTAATTGCTAAATTAATTATGTGGACATAATTGGAAATAGTTGGAAACTCAGTTCAGTGAGAATGTTTAGCTTTCAGAGGTTAAGTTTGGATTTTTAGTACTTTAAGCCACTTTGTTTCTGTCATTCTCTCGTTTAAAGTTCTGTGCCACAAGGCATCGCTGTGGTGATTCTTGGAACATTATTGTCAGAGCTGTTCCCTGAAGTAAAAAAGGTCCAGTTCAGGTTATAAGCTTGAGAACCTGTCTACATGAGCAGATATTAGTTTTCCTTTAGGAAGCTGACTGCTATTTGAAATAATATTTTTAAGGAGCTGCTGAAAAAAGTAGTAAGTTGAGTTGAGCAGCAACTTCTGGGAACTTGAAGTAACACAAGTTAATGTTCATTTTAAAGAGTAACGAATGATTGCTGAACTGCTGCCAGCGATTACTTTTTTCCATGAGCTGAAGTAGCTTTCTGTGAGCTTTCTGTATATGGAGTTGCCAAGAAAAAGGATGAGGTATCAGCTTTAGATAAATTTTATTGCCAGAAAAATGGCACATTCTTTTAGAGACTTGTGTTGTGTCCNCTGGTGGACATTGAATTTATTAATGAATTTACATTTAGATTGTGAGTTTTTTGAACCGTATTTTTTTGTTTTAATTGGATATTAAAATCTTCTGTAGAAAGACATTTGATTTGCAAAATGATACACCATATATAAGGGAAAAGAAAAAGTGTGAGAATTAAAACAGCCAGGAAAGGGACAGAAATGTGTCTGCTAACGCAAGTGTAGTAACTGGAAAGGATTACGTGTGCCCAGTGTACATAGAATTTAAGTAATGTTTTAGAAAAGTGGGAGGAAAAAACCACCACACCAGGAGTGTATCTGTAAGAAAAGAATTTGCAGACACTATAATCCAGGAAAGCTTATCTCTGATCACCACATGCATGAGGTACAGAGGCAGTTTTCGTGTTTGTTGTTGCTTGTTCTGTCTTTATAGTAATTGAATACACATGAAGCCAAGGTATTTTTGACTGTAAATTTAAAAGAGAAAAAATTTCTTCCATAATCTTGTATCATTTCTGTGTGCAACGTAAGCTTTTTTAAACTGGAACATCACTGTAATTATTACCAGTTTGATTTATGAGACCATAATGCTGTATTGTTTAGTCTTCTAGGAATGTACCTTTTTATTATCCGTAAGTCTTAGGCAGTTTTGAATAATTTCTTCTGTGCTGTTGACTATATACACATCACAGACATTTTAAAAAAACAAGACTCCTCCCCAACATCAGTGGGTGCTTATATATCACTCCATTATACTTTTATTCCTTTAAAGTCCCCACTGTTTTATGTCCTCCAGTGATGTACAATCAGAGAATGGTTTCAGCTGGAAGGGACTTTTAAATATCATCTAGTCCAGCTCCCTGCCATGGCCAGGGACATCTTTCAATAGATGAGGTTGCTCAAAGTCCTGTCCAACCTGACTGCCATTGAAGACTTCCGATGATGGGGCATCCACAGCTTCTCTGGGCAACCTGTTCCAGTATCACACCATGCTCATTGTAATTTTTTTTTTTTTTTAATAGCCAATCTAAATCTATCCTCTGTTTCAGTTTAAAACTGTTGCTCCTTGTCCTGTCTCTACAAACCTTGGTAAAAAGTCTTTCCCTGTCCTTCTTATAACCCCTCTTTAAGTATTGAAAGGCCACAATAAGGTTTCCCTGGAGCCTTCCCTTCTCCAGGCTGAACAACGCAACTCTCTCAGCCTGTCTTTATAGAAGAGGTGATCCAGCCCTTTGATCAGGACCCCAGAGCTGGATGCAGCACTCCAGGTGGGAGTACTCTCATGAGAGCGGAGTAGAGGGGGAGAATCCCCTCGCTCTGCCTGCTGGCCACACTTGTTTTTATGCAGCGCAGGATATGGTTGGCTTTCTGGGCTGCAAGTGCACATTGCTGGCTTATGCCAATTTTTCATCCACCAATACCCCCAAATCCTTCTTCTCAGAACTGCTCTCAATCAGTTCGTCACTCGGTCTGTATTGATACTGAGGATTGCCCTGACCGAGGTGCAGGACCTTGCACTTGGCCTTGCTGATATCATGAGGTTCGCATGGGCCCACTTCTCAAGCCTGTTAAGGTCCCTCTAGATGGCATCCCTTCTCTCAGGCATATTACCTGCACCACTCAGCTTGGTGTCATCTGCAAACATGCTGAGGGTCCACTCAATCCCACTATCTCTGTCATGGAAGAAGATATTAAATAATACTGGTCCCAGTATGGACCCTTGAGTGACACGACTCGTTACTGGTTTCCACTTGGACATAGAGCCATTGACTAACTCTTTGGATGTGGCATCCAGCCAATGCCTTATCCATCTACTAGTACATCCATCAAACCCATATCTCTCTGATTTAGCAGCAAGAAGGTTGTGGAGGACCATATCAAAGGCCTTACAAAAGCCTGGGTAGATGACATCTGTAGTTCTTCCCTTGTATGCTGATGCACTCAGTCCACTGTTAGTGAAGGCCACTTGATTAGTGAGGCAGGATTTGCCCCTGGTGAAGCCATGTTGGCTGTGTCCTGTGACCTCCCTATCTTCTGTACGTTTCAACATAACTTCCAGGAGTCCATGGTCTATGATCACACTGGGCACTGAGGTGAGGCTGACTGGCCAATGATTCCCAGGATTTTCCTTTTTACCCTTCTTAAAAAAGGGGGCAGTTCAGTCACTGGGGACTTTCCCTGACTGCCATGACTTTTCAGATATGATGGAGAGTAGCTTAGCAACTACATCAGCCAACTAGAATCAGCTCTTGATTGGGTGGCGGGTGGTAAGCACCAACGATGAAGTTTCCTTTGTTGACTTGGCTCCTGTTTTTTACTCACAAGCTCTTAACCTTTTCATTGCTGTTTTTCAAAGACAGCTCTGTGCAGTCAATCTGTTGTTTTACACAGGGGCAACCCTCCGCCCCTCCTACTTTGTCCCTCTTGAAAATTTGTAGCCATTGATTGAAGGGGTCCAGTCATGGAATTTGTCCGACCAGGTTTCAGTGATAGTGATTAGATCATAGCTTTACGGGTGCAGAGTTGCTTCCAGCTCCTCCTACTTGTTGCTTATGCTACATGCTGTTTTATGGATTTGGTGTGTTTTAAGGTCAGAATGATAAGTAATTGCTAAATTAATTATGTGGACATAATTGGAAATAGTTGGAAACTCAGTTCAGTGAGAATGTTTAGCTTTCAGAGGTTAAGTTTGGATTTTTAGTACTTTAAGCCACTTTTTTTCTGTCATTCTCTCGTTTAAAGTTCTGTGCCACAAGGCATCGCTGTGGTGATTCTTGGAACATTATTGTCAGAGCTGTTCCCTGAAGTAAAAAAGGTCCAGTTCAGGTTATAAGCTTGAGAACCTGTCTACATGAGCAGATATTAGTTTTCCTTTAGGAAGCTGACTGCTATTTGAAATAATATTTTTAAGGAGCTGCTGAAAAAAGTAGTAAGTTGAGTTGAGCAGCAACTTCTGGGAACTTGAAGTAACACAAGTTAATGTTCATTTTAAAGAGTAACGAATGATTGCTGAACTGCTGCCAGCGATTACTTTTTTCCATGAGCTGAAGTAGCTTTCTGTGAGCTTTCTGTATATGGAGTTGCCAAGAAAAAGGATGAGGTATCAGCTTTAGATAAATTTTATTGCCAGAAAAATGGCACATTCTTTTAGAGACTTGTGTTGTGTCCTCCCTTTGTTTATAGTGTGCTCTTTTAACAGTCACTTCTTTCATCCTGCTGTTTTGTTTTGCATCGCATTGTTATCAGAAGGAGGTATGGTCTCTTAGATAGCCACAGCTTGAACTGTATATGAATGTCTTAAATTGTCCTAAATGACAGACAACAACATTTTGTCTCTGGAGGAGTGGCACATTTTCTGCTATATACATAGTGGTGTGAGATCATTTACTAGGTGCATTCAGTATGCTCAACTGTGTGGTCTTCAGGAATGGCTGCACGTTGTTTTCATTACCAGCAAGCGTTACATCTGTCTTGTCAGCTCTGAACTTAAGCAGCTTACTTATTCCTTGCACCTTATCACAGCAGGGCACTTGGCAAGCTGAAAGATACAAGTCTGACAAATACAAGTCATAAAGTGATGTCAACATTGTAATATGGCACTGCAGCCTACATCATCTTCCAGTAGCCTATATGTTACAGAGTGACACTATACGACAATAAGTTCTCTTGGTGGACAACCAGTTACTGTCTGTTTTTTCAGCAGAGAGGGTGGGTTTTCCAAAGGTGCCATAACGAAATCACACAGAAATTGGTGTGAAGTTCATAAAATGAGTAATGAGTATGTTAACTTCATATTGCATGGAATTTAACTTTGTGAAACTGGGCACATATAGGCGTGTGTAAACACAAGTAGAGGCTGTGGAAAATATCCTAAACAGGATTTGAAAAATTGTACATTCCTTTGCTTTTTGGACACCTGAGCAGTAGTAGGAGATGTGTTCTTGTGCAAGTTTAACTCAACAGGGCTGTAAATAAAGAAGCCGTTGCAAATAGAATCTTTGTTTTAAAGACCTAGTTATCCTGGGGAAGAGTTAAGACACATGAACTTCTAGTCTTTTGCATGGTGTCTCATGTTTGTAATCCCTTTAATGGAATTATTGCTGTCTACCTTATCTTTTAATGTTAAGGCAACATATTAGCTATAGAAATGATGACTGGAAGGAGTGGAACAAATAGAAGAATTACTCATGTTTCCTGATTCTGTATGATACTCAGCTAACCATCTGGTGTATAACTTGTTGGTTTTCTTCTGCAATAATAGATATCCATTCCTTAATGACAGAGGAACTAGAGTCTTACAGCTTACGTGATTTTGGAGAACTTCCAGATCTCTTCTAAGTAATAAGGCTTGACTCAGATTGCTGATGTCCTTTGGTTGGGAGCCTTTTGCATTTAGACCATCATGGAAGAGTGTTTCTATCCTTATGAGAGATCTTTTCTTTTTATAACTGAACTCTCTTTCCTGGCTAATTAATTTTGTTCCTATAACACAACTTGCAGTGTAGACTTACACTAGTCAGAGCTGCCTATAATGTACATTTGCCAGTTCATCATCAGAGTTTTAAGACACCCCATCTATCTGAAAAATAGTGTGTTCACTGTGAAAGTTGCCTTTGAGATAACTATCATGCAAGTCTCTTTTCCCCTTAGAAATTTTCTGTTGGCAATAATCCCATCTACTTCTTCAACTGGTCACGGTAGAAATTATCTCAGCTAGTAAAAATTGGATAGCTTTTAAATAGAAATTGAAAATTTACAACTTTCTGCTGGATGTGCCTTAAGTTAATGGAAAACTTATGCTTGTAGGAGCTAAAAGTTTACTGAATGTGTCACAGAAAAGATCTGCTGTCCCTTAGTTTTACTTTGAGTGTTCAGTTTCCCACATGTCAACTCAAAGGTGCGTAGTTACATTGCTTTTACATGCATATACACGTACATGCACACATGCCCATATGCAGTTAATATTGGCTTTTAGAATAAGGGAAGCTTAAGAAAATCAGATTCCTTTGATACAAGCATTTGTCCAGGTCATACAGAGGTGGAAGTAACTATTGACATTATTCTTTGTATTTCTTTTGGATACTTAACAAAATATAGGAAGCTAGAAAGATTTGACTCATTTGTTCTTTTTGCATAGAGACTGAATGCCTGAATGATCCAGTGTCATTTTTTAATGTCAGTAACTTCATGTTTTTCTGCAGTAAGAATATAGAATTTTTGCTCTAGAGCGTTTATGGTAACTATTGTCTAATTTCTGTGGGTCTACTGCTTAATTTCAAGATTTTTATTTTTTTCCCCGCTCTGATCAGGTTAGTGATATGAGGTGTCCTAATCTTCTATTCTGTTCTGAATCCTATCATCGTAAAGTCATTTATACAAACATGCTTCAAAC
This sequence comes from Stercorarius parasiticus, assembly GCA_013396915.1. Taxonomy (NCBI): domain Eukaryota; kingdom Metazoa; phylum Chordata; class Aves; order Charadriiformes; family Stercorariidae; genus Stercorarius; species Stercorarius parasiticus. Next base: position 6,711 of record VWZL01001289.1, on the reverse strand, counting down.
TTCTGCCTCCAGGATTCGAAGCTCTTTTTCTTCATCTCAGAAATGAGATTCTCCATTTCTAAAAGGCAGAAGGGCTTTATTCACTTTCTATCAGTTCCACAAATTTGCTATTGACTGGAAGAATGCACAAAACGCTCTTCAAGAGCTCAGTTGTTTTTATACATTTTAACATGAATATGCAGCACAGCATTTATTCCATATAAGTGATGTGTCTTTTGGATTCCTGCTCTTCATCAATAGGGGGGCTATCTTTTAGCCAGTTTGGGTGACAATGCCAAAGAATATAGGAAGTTTGAAAGAATCCCTGATGTGTTACTTTAAAGCAGCAATAAACACTGCAAATGATTGTTCACTGGGTGATGTTTGCAGCTATTACTTTTCAAGACTTTCCTTGTTTATGCAGTTGAGTAATTTTGACTAGGATGCAAGCAGGTGTCAGAGGAATACTTGCTGACCAAACATTTGTATAATTCAGAGTTTTGTGCTGTCCTAGACAGCTCCTAGTAAATCACAAACATTTGTTCAAGTATTGCCAAATATATGTGACTCAGCCCTGTTTCACAATGAGTTTCAAAATAAGTGGAACAAAATGGAAGTGTAGAGATTACAAGAGCAGGTAAGCAACATATAAATAAGGGACATACATTAGATATTTTCCCTTGCTAACAGACTACTTTAAAAGAGGAAAATTAAGATCAAGATTCTTGTCAAGTTGTGCGTGATGAAATGGTTAGTGAGCAGTCAATGGGATTATGGATGCGACTTGGTAAGCTTTCAGTATATCTCATCTGTATGAAAGGAGGGTTGATATCGCAAACTGATTTTCTCCCTTTTTTTCTCTCTCTCTCTCTTTTTTTTTTTTTTTTAAAGATCAGAAAGCAGGGATTGAGCCATCTCAGTACAGTCTTGAAATGTAGAGCGCTTTGTAAGCAAAGCAGCTAATGGGTAAATATTTTTGGCCTTAATCATTATTATTTGAAATAAAACTGAGAAAATTTTAGACTGCAAGTGAACATTATATCTAAGCGAAAGGAAGAAGATGATTAACCTAAAGCTACTGAGAGGAATGATTACTGTCCGTGTAGTTCATTTGGGTGAGCAGCTACATAATTGCTGAGTGTTTTAGTTTGTAAAATTTTTTCTGCAGTGCAGCAATATTTGAGCATAAAATGGCTATCCCAAAAGTGCTTGAATTCTTAAATCAGCATCACAACATTTTAAAGCTTTAAATATTACTTAATATTGATAATGGAACTAGCTGTACATACATGTATTGATGAAGTCTATATATGTGCAGTAAATTGGATTTTCCATTGTCTCTGTGAGAATAGTAGTAGAAGTGGTAAAATGGGGATCTCATAGGTGACCTCCTTCTTAACGTGCTTATTTGTCTAGCTGTTCAAAATTCAATCTTAAGGAGCACTGTGTACTGATCACACCTAAAGACCCAATTTTTTTATTCCTCTCAATAACATCTCTCTTATCTAGTGTGTGTGATCACCTGTTTAACATAAGCTAGGTTATGTTAAACACAGTTATTTGTTCCTGAAGATTTTGTTACTCAAAGTTGCCTATATGTTGATGGCTATTAACTGAAAGTCCATGAAAGAAACCACCCACTTCTTTTGCTCTGCATTTTGTGATTATGCTATCACATAATACTATACCTATATGGTGTAGCATGTAGCCATTGCTTTAAAATTTTAATGGGCTGGAATTTAATTTTGTGTAAATATGGTAACCATTATGTTCCAGATATTTCAAAGATCCTTTGCTTTCAAATCACTAAGACAGAGTGCTTTTATTAGATTTTATTTTGGTGTAGATCTTTTGTCAAGTCTCTCATCATGGCATCAGAGAGCCTTTCAGGGAATTACGAAACAATCTGAATGATATCCACAGTATTTATACTACTTTATCTTTTCTCGAAGTGGTGACAATTCTAAGTATGTTGTTGTAGCAATTTTTTATAGGGTATTTTCTTCCTTTTTAATTTTTAAGTGCAGGAATTCCAGGTTGTTTATATCAAATCAGTCTGGGGAAGAAATGTTGATAATACATGCTGTGTACATGCTGTCCACCCATCAGAAAACTGTTCTCTGCACTCACCAGAATGGGTGTGGCCACCCAGACAGAGCTCTGACAAAAACATGCATCCACCCAGGTCTCAGGCTGCATGGAGTGCCACAGCCTTTTTCACTGGTAATGAGGCAGTAGTGAGAAAAGGTGTGTGAGGTCTGGTGATCTGCTCAGCGTGTGTCAGAGCTACAAGAGGAAGGAGAAAAGTTCAGGAGCATCAGGGTGTCCGAGAAAGAGAGAGACTGGTGGAACCATGCTCTGCCCTCCCTGAGATAGAAACAGTAACAACCACCAGGAAAAACACAAGATCAAGGTATCCTTCCCCCACCAGGCAGAATGCAGTAACTTAAAGGGAAGGAGTGAATGGAGGCAAGTCTACGCTCGAGGAGGCAGGCAGACCCCCTCCTTGCCTTCCCAGGTGCCTCTGTACAACAGGTATGAGGCTCTGGATGTGGAAGGTCCGTCAACTGATGATGTGGATGATGGTCTGTCCACACCAGAGGTGTTGCTGATGTCAGAAAGGCCTACACATCATATCACAACCACCTGCACGAGGCAGAAAAGAAGGGTTATAGTTGTAGGTGACTCCTTTCTGAGGGCAATGGAAGGTCCAATATGCTGAACAGACCCTCCTCTTATGGAAGTCTGCTGCCTCCCTTGGGCCTGGGTTAAGGACATCACTAGGAAATGTCCTAATCTGGTACAGCCCTCAGGCTGTTACCCATTATGCTCTTCCATGTGGGTGGCAATGAAACTGCAACACATAGTCTAAGGACAGTCAAAAGAGAATTCAGGGCCTTGGGATGCGGTTAATAAGGGAGTCCGGAGCACAGCTAATATTTTCCTTTCTCCTCCCAGTTGCGGGCAGTGATAATGGAAAAAACAGATGGACCCAGTCTATTAATACATGGCTCTGTGGCTGGTGTCACTGCCACAGCTTTGGGTTTTTCAATAATGGGATGGTCTACACGCAGCAGGCCTGCTGACGTCAGATGGGATTTACCTTTGTCAAAGAGGGAGGAAGGTCTTTGCTCAGGAGCTAGCAGAGCTGATTGACAGAGCTTTAAACTAGCTAGACTCGAAGGGGGAAGGGGATAATATCAGGCCTGCCCATGAAAAGCTATGGGGTGACACACCAGGGTTAGAGGGACAGGGTGCTGGTGAAGGGCCATCAGCCTGTTTCTCTGGGATGTGCTGGGTACACTGGAGCACACTTGAAGTCTTACAGAGATAAACCAGGGGCTCCTGAGGTCATAGGAGCCAACAGAGGAACATTGGTGGAATACCTCAAAGGAATTAAGGTGTGTTCCTCTAAAAAGGTGAGACCGCTGACAGCCCAGCTGAAGTGCCTCTATGCCAATGCACAAAGCATGGGCAACAAACAGGAGGAGTTGGAAGCCACAGTCCTGTTAGAAACCTGCAACTTAGTTGCCATTACTGAAACTTAGTAGGAGGAATCCCATGGCTGAAGTGCTGCTATCTATGGCTACAGGCTGTTCAGAAGGGACAGACGAGAAAGGAGGGCTGGAGGCGTTGCCCAGTACATCAAGAAATGGATAGAGTGTGACGAGCTGTCTCTGAGGAATAGGCACAAGTAGGTTGAAAGCCTGTGGGTAAGAATAAGCTTTTGACACAGTCCCTCGCAACATCATTCTCTCTGAATTGGAGAGATATGGATTTGATGGGTGGACTGTTCATTGGATGAGGAATTGGTTAGATGGTCACATGCAGAGGGTAGTGGTTAGCAGCTCTGTGTCCAGATTGGTGACAAGTAGTGTCCCTCAGGGGTCCATACTGGGACTAGTACTGTTCAATATCTTCATTGATGACATACACAGAGGGATTGAGTGCACTCTCAGCAGATTTGCAGATGACACCAAGCTGAGTGGTGCAGTTTACTTGCCTGAGGGACAGGATGCCATTTAGCAGACGGACGTGGAGAGGCTCAAGAAGTGGGCCTATGTGAACCTCATGAAGTTCAACAAGGCCCAGTGCAGGGTCCTGCACCTGCGTCAGGCTAATCAGCAGTACAGGGTTAGAGCTTTAGGCTTAGATGTAGCAAAATTACCTGGTACAACAGCTCCTTTGTGGCCAATTTCTAATGGCATAAAGTTCATAAGAATCTCTTGAGTCTCGTGCTGGTTCTGAGTGGTATTTTCGTCTGCTGTTCAGCCTCTGTGTGCCAATTTGTTTGATCTCTGTGGAAGCCTTCAGCCAGCCAAGAGAAAACCTCAGATTCAGATCTGCAGTGGAATATAGACTGGATTGAATGCAGGACATGCTATCTAGATCAGGAAAAACAATCTTTACATGCTTCTATTTTTTCGCCATATCTCTGTTCTTCCATGATCTTGTGTTTACTATAGTGGGATTTGATGTAGTATTTCAGAGGTGTTTGCACTAAAAGAATATGGAAGGGGAGGTTTTTTGACTCTTAAAGATTTTCAAGATTGCAAAAAATGGTCTCGTCTAAAATTGACACAACTTGAAACCCAAAGAATAAAGTGATAATTTGAACTTATTTCCTATCAGCAAGATCAAATTCTGTATTGTAGTAATTTGGAAATTACTTATTTAAATTTTGAGCCTTCCTTTAAAACTTTTTTAATACAATGTAATGTTTCAATGTACAGTGTAAATTTTCAATGCAGAGAAAAGTTTACAAAATAGTAAAAGAGAATTTAGCTGTATAAAAACTTCTAAATTGTTGATGCTAAAGAACAGTGCTGCTCTTTAGAAGCATAAAACTCTGACACTATAAATATATACTATAAGGAAATTTAAGCTTTAAAGGACAAGGAGATTTCTGCCCATCTTGAGCAGTCTTCCAATGGGAATAAAATGTGCTTACAGGCCCAGTGGTGTTATGCTAGAGCTTGCAGAATTTGTGAAAGTGATACTGTCATGCTGATTGCTTCTCAGTGAAGGGCTGGGCTCAAAAACCTGGGGAGTTACTTTCCATCCCGTTTTTACTTCAGAACATTAATTAAAACTGACCCTTCCTGTAGTTTTAGTTTTGATTGTAAAAAGTCAGTTGAAAAATGTTCTTTAAATTTTTCTAGAGCATTTGTGTCTCTCTGAATTACTGAACAAATTGTAAACTGTTCCTTGAATCTATCCATCTGCTTTCTGTACACAGTAAGTCCAATGCAGTTTTATTGACAGTGACTATTTTTTCTTTTCAGCCTCCATTTAAATGGAAGACAAAATTGTAGCGTAGGAGGTTGACAATTACCATTCAACTTCTTGGTGATTATTTTTAATAAAAGGAATGTTGGAATCCTAGATACAGTGCAATTTTAATGAAATAATGAGCTTCCTGACTATAGCAGACTGCGCTTTGTCTGATTTCTGCAGTGATGAATTGACCATGTCAAACTTTGCAATCTAGCCTAGTGAAATATTTTACTATGAAAGTTTAATTTTCATTCTTTATTTATGAAAGCAGTAGTAGTGTCACAATGTGTTATCATACAAGTGCCATTTTGTGTGATTTATTTCAATGAGCGTCACTCATTGATATGTTTAGTGATTTTTGACCCATATTTAATGCCAAAGCCTCTAAGTGTTCTGAAATAAAATGAGTCTGCCATTATTATTTTTTCTTAAATCAACATATAACACATTTGCAGTTATCTGTCATCTCAAAAGCTGCAGTGGTAGTTCATTAGATATGGTGGGGCAAAAGAGTTTTACCCTGCTTTTTGTGAAGTCTTTTCTGGAGAGACCTCATACTTAGTAAAACCAAGTATAAAATTTTTTAAAGTACTAATTCTTCTTTTCTGAAGAATGTGAAAATACTTGTTCTCTAAGAAACTATATTAATTCATGCTCATTTGGGATTGAAGGATATACAGCATATTGCTTCTTTACAGCAAGAGTACCCTTATAAGAGGTATCATCTGTACTTGCAGTTCAGCAAATTAAAAGTGTAATATATACGGCTGAGTGAGATTAAAACTGAGTACTTTGTAGTCTTCTAAGAGAGAAGTTTAGTTAAGTTCTTCTTATGAATGAGATATTTCAAGCCAATGATTAAAAAAAAAGGACTGGAAATTGTACCACAAGTGACATATATGCACTACCTTTTGTTTATGTCAATATCAGTTTTTTTGTTTAGCAATGATAATAAAATTACCAGTAAAAAAACTGAAAGCCTGTAATTAACTTTTGTAGTTCAACTAACACTGTGTTACGGTGTTAATACAATATTATATTTAATGTGCATTATTAAAAATTAAGTAGATATGTTGCTCTATTGAGGAAAAAAAGAATTTTTAAAGATTCTAAAATGTCTGTTGCTTATATGCTTAGACTATCATGACTATATCATAGAATGGTTTGGGTTGAAAGGGATCTTAAAGATTGTCTAGTTCCAATCCCCCTGCCATGGTCAGGGACACCAGCCACTAGACCAGGCTGCTCAAAGCTCCAGCCCCAAGGCCATGCTGGATGAGGCTTTGAGCAGCCTGGTCTATTGGGAGGTGTCCCTGCCCACAGCAGGGGAGTTGGAACTAGATGATCTTTAAGGTCCCTTCCAACCTAAACCATTCTGTGATTCTATGATCCAGCCTGGTCTTGAACACTTCCAGGGAAGGGGAGTCCACAGCATCTCTGGGCAATCTGTTCCAG
>VWZL01001288.1:0-160464 GCA_013396915.1 Stercorarius parasiticus | reverse complement strand
TCTATGATTCTATGATTACTTTTCGTAGAGGTAGCCATGTAAAAGCCACAGATCTGAAGTTAGAAACTGGGTTTAATTTTCTATCTGGGTTCGCAGATATAAAAGAAGAAAAAACTAAGTGCATTGGGTTTTAGCAAAACAGCCTCTGGAAGACTGATTCTGAACTCCAGTGGTTCAAAATTGGTATCTACCTAAAATACAGGACTATGGAATTTATATTCATGGTTATGTTTTGTGTCTCTCCTTTAAGATTTTTAAAATTCATCTTAATTTTTTAAACTTCTTTCCAACTGCCTGTCCACATTTCAGTCTTTTTTTCACACTCTTCAATGGAAAGGAGTGTGTATTTTCGTGCCTTCCGTATTTGTGTATGTTGGCTGATGTGTCATTGTCATTTTCTTATCCTGTTGAGGCAGGGTGAGTTTAACCAGAACTTCCTCAGAATTTGCTTGTATCATTGTTCATGTAGGATGGCTGATAATAGAGTTCCTTTGCAGAAAGGCCAAACAGGAAAAGAAACCTCTTTGCAATTACGCAATGCTCACATGGGAAAACTGAAGCCCTTCTCTTTGTGTTGCTTCTCAAAGCAATGAAAGATCCATCCACTAAGGGGAGGTAGAAGTCTCAGTAATCAGCACTTAACTTATTAACGTGAAGCTCAACATGAGCCGGCAATGTGCACTTGCAGCCCGGAGAGCCAACCGCTTCCTGGGCTGCATTAAAAGAACTGTGGCCAGCAGATCGAGGTGATTCTGCCCCTCTACTCTGCTCTCGTGAGACCCCACCTGGAGTACTGTGTCCAGCTCTGGAGTCCTCAGCACAAGAAGGACATAGACCTGTTGGAGTGGGTCCAGAGGAGGGCCACAAAGATGATCAGAGGGCTGGAGCACCTATGCTATGAGGACAGGCTGAGAGAGTTGGGGTTGTCCAGCCTGGAGAAGAGAAGGCTCCAGGGAGACCTTATAGCAGCCTTCCAGTACCTAAAGGGGGCCTACAGAAAGGATGGGGAGGGACTCTTTATCAGGGAGTGTTATGATGGGAAATGGGGTAACAGCCTCAAGTTGAGAGAGGGTACATTTAGATTGGATACTAGGAAGAAATTCTTTCCTGTGAGGGTGGTGAGCCACTGGCACAGGTTGCCCAGGGAAGTTGTGGATGCCCCATCCCTGGAAGTGTTCAAGGCCAGGCTGGATGGGGCTTTGAGCAGCCTGGTCTAGTGGGAGGTGTCCCTGCCCATGGCAGGGAGGTTGGAACTAGATGATCTTTAAGGTCCCTTCCAACCCAAACCTGTCTATGATTCTATGATTATTGAAGTTTAAAAAATTTGTAAAAAATTCTCAGTAAAAACTAAGTAATTTTCAGAGAAGTGTACACGCTTTTCCAGAAAATTATTTTTTCTGCCAAAATCAAAAAAGCCATAAATTACCCCACCTTGTGACTATTTCTTTTTGTCATACCATATTTCTGACTGAGAATAAAGCATTATAAAAACACGGCATGAAACCCTATTTCATACAGATAGGAGTAGGTATGGGCAAGGTAGGCAGCTGGCTGCTGACAGTAAATCATTGGTAAAAACAAAAAAATCCAAAGTTATTTTGTCCACTCTACAGGGTCTGCGAAGTTTTGCCGGGTGCTGCAACTGCTGAAGGAGTAGAAGGAGTACATGGGAATACATAAATGTGCTTCTTTAGTAACTGATAACTTCTGCTCCTCACAGGATGCCCTTTCCTTTGTTAAAGCAGCAAGAACTTGGCCCATCCTCTTTGGGGTGCAATTCCATTCCCTCCCCGACACAATTCTGAGGTGTTTGAGTTGGCTTTGCCTTTTTATCTTCATTCAGAGCCCTCCCAGATACAATTTAGTAACCAGAAGGATGGTGGCACGCTGAGCTGCTTCACACATGTTGCTATTCCATCATCTGGTGCCAGAACAGAACATCAAGATGAGTTTCTCTGCAGAAGGTACACCAGGAATAGGGTGTCCACACATTTGCAGATCTTCATGCCAGATTAAACCAGTACTTGGAATTAGAGTCATCTTTCTCAGGGAGTAATACCACATAGAGGGTTGACTGAGAAAATGTCTGAAATGAAGAAATAAGATAAACCCAAGCCCTTATGGATGGGTGTTGTTGTTGCTGCCTCTCAGGAAGGGGAGCTGCCCGTCTTCATGGATGATCTGAGTGGATGCAGTGGTGGGAAGAGAGATCAGAGGTTAGAAGGAAAAAGGGAAAGGGAAAAGAGCTCGGGGCCTTGAAAGCCTCTGAGGCGGGAAGGAGGCCGTTTAGAGAACATCTCATGGGAGGTTCTCCAGCTGGATAAATATCTTACTCTGGTGTTGTATGTGAGAAATTTTGTCCAGTTACACTATGCTTTAGAGCTGAGGTGGGACATGGGAACCATCTTGTGCTGGATGTATGCTTCAAGGAAAATTCTGCACAATAGTGGAGCCTGTGCAGCCACAGCATGAAATATCTCCTATGTCTGGAAGCAGATAGTGACCACGTACTCTGTAAAGTCCCCATTGTTGTGGAATCAGAAAAGACACAGCTGCACTCATTTCCTTTGAGGGCTCTCCAAAAAGAAGTAAAAGCCAATTCAATTCACCGTGATGGGTATACAGTGATATATTCCCATTGGTTCCAATAGCCACAGTATCTGAAATCTTTCCCACGGCATCTGAAAATGCTCATCTAAGTGAAATTGCAACCCACCACTTGTTGAACATCTGTGAATTTAAGATAGTAAGTAAAAATTCTGGAAGGACACTATCATGTAACAGCAACCAAAGGGTTCACAAAAGGATTATAAGTAGATACAACAATTAATTTTTCCCTTCTGCACAGTGCAGCTATTGTTACAATATAATGAATTTAAACATTAAGCCTGACTTTCATTCTTACAAACACATGAGAGTATTTCTCAAAGACTGTTCTCTGAATGCACTCAAGTATAAACATATCGTGCAGAGCAGGTGTAATGGTACTTTAAATGTGGACTTATCTGTTTGTCACGAGTGAGAAATGAGGGAACTATATCACTGATAAATTTTATTTGTCTGCTTTTAGCTTTGACTATACACAGGTGATACAGGTGAAAACCTGATCCTATCTGCTGTTGAAGACACGGTCACCCATTGAAGTCAACAGGAGTTAAAGACGACGTCAAGGTTTGTCTGAGACACATTTTAAGGATGTTTCAAAGTCTGCAGGACTGGATGAGAGGGGTTATTAGATGTATTTAGTTCCCACGGAAACTGATGGAAATTAAGGTGCTGAATAGTTAATAAACATTTGCTTGCTATGGTTTGTGTGGAACTCTCCGCGCTCCACCTCCACGGAGCTTAGCAGAACTCAGTATTTCCTTGAGTAAGGACGTTTTATTATCCCCTATTAATATATGTCTTTAAAAATGGTGGGAAAGCAGCATTTTCAGCTGCAGCAAATTTGATCAAAATCTCGTTGCTATGTAGACTATAGGGGAGTTGATCCTGAGCCTGCTGAAGTCAGTGGACAGGCTCCAGCTGAATTAAATGGGCTTTGGGTCAGATCCAGAAAGGCAGTAGGGAATTGCAATCAGACAGTTTAAGCTTATCATGAGTTTGTCTCGGAAATTTCACTCACAAAAGGCTGTCTCATCTGGACATGGAAAGACTTGGTCTCCTGAACTGCTGTCTAGTAGTAGATGCTCTCATTTTTGCCAAAGATGATTAGTTTTTGCACTCAGTGTGAGCTAGGACCTGCACTAATCCTAAATGTCTGGAATTTGATTAATAACAACAGTATCTTCAGTGGTATAACAGGGCAGGCAATATATGGCACTTTGCCATGCGCTACAAATTTGGACTCGTGACAATTGAAATTAAGTGATAATACAACAGACTTCATTTCATGCATATTTACCAAAAATTGGAAGACAGCAGGAACTCTGAGAAAGATAACTATTAAATAAATATCTTTGAATATTTTCAGTCTAACTTTAGTGATGCTATTGGCTTTGTCAAGAATGTTTTGAGAATATTTTCTGGTTTTACCTCATGCTGTGGAAGTGTGAAGAAAGTGTAGTGCTGTCTAAAAATATTCTTCTGTTACTGGTATCATAAGCAGATTAATTTTACTGTCATGTTTAATTTAGACATTGTAATATGTTACAAAACAAATTTAGGGAGAATGTTCCCAGTTTTCTTTGTCAATTTACTCAGTGTTTTTCTGAGAGAGCTGTGCACTAAAGGTAAATTCTTTGTTTCAATTCTAATCAGAGTGTTTCTGTTTAAGATATGAACTACAGTGAAATCTTCCATAACTGTGAAAAATACAGTAGTAAAGCTTTGGCATAGTTAAAAAAAGAAATCTTGGGCACATGTTAGCAAAAGGGAAGGGAGTAAGGAAAGACAACATGCATAAAATCATAGTTCAAGATACCAATTGCTTCCCTGTATAATTTCATTAAAAAGAAAAGATGTTCTGTCTGGATTTAATATTTATTGTGACTCATAAAATAACATAATATAACATAACTTTTTCCTTAGAATGTGTAATAGTAAAATAAGAACGGGAGAAGACTAGGATGGAATAAACACAGTAACACCAAGATCCAGGTTTAACAGGGTAATGTTATGGATATAAAAAGAATTTTCAGACACATGCATGTGAGTCTAGGTAATAAAATAAAAATGCATCAGTGATGTATTTTGCCCCAGAATATCTTACATTTATATAATGTTGATTAATCATAGAATCATGGAATGTGTTGGGTTGGAAGGGACCTTCAAAGGTCATCTAGTCCAACTCCCCTGCAGTAAGCAGGGACATCTTCAACTAGATCAGGTTGCTCAGAGCCTCATCAAGCCTGGCCTTGAGTGCCTCCAGGGATGGGGCCTCCACCACCTCTCTGGGGAACCTGTTCCAGTGTCTCACCACCCTCATTGTAAAGAACTTCATCCTAATGTCTAATCGCTTGGCCTTGTTGAACTTCATAAGGTTTCTCGGGCCCACCTCTCTAGCTCGTCCAGGTGCCTCTGGATGACATGCCGTCCCTCTGGCAGTTTGACGGCACCACTCAGTTTGGTGTCATCGGCAAACTTACTGAGAGTGCACTTGATCCTACTGTCTAAATCATTGATGAAAATATTGAACAGCACAGGTCCCAGCACAGATCCCTGAGGGACACCACCACTTGTCACCCCTCTCCAGCTGGACATCGAGCCATTGACCACTGCCCTCTGGATGGGACCATCCAGTCAGTTCCTTTTCCACCAAATAGTCCACCCATCAAATACGTATCTCCAACTTAGAGAGAAGGATGTGGCAGGGGACCATGTCAAAGGCCCTGCAGAAGTCCAGGTATCATAAAGGTATTTAATATAATTTCACATCAAATATAACATTTTCAAATAGATTGCATGCAGTTTATATCTATGCCACACTATATAGCACACAGATGCGTATGTGCTGCAAATATTTCTTCACAGATGTGTAAGAGACATAAGGTGTTTTACATGGCTGCAGAGAGAGGACCTGCAGTGCTGGTGGAGCAGATGACCTGTGATGATGGACTTCTCTGTGAAGGGAGGTGGCAGCTTTTGGCTCCTGCACCTTCCCAGTGTATGCTCTACGGCAGTGATGCTGGGTTCAAACACAGGGCAAGTTTCAGGTGGTTGGGCTGCAGGACATGTGGTGAGACGACAGACGACAGGTGAAAATGGAAACAGATTCCTGCTTACACTCACTAAAGCACAGCTTTCAGATGGAAATGCTTGTGAAGGCTTGGTATCTCAATTTTGACATCCCTTGCAGGAGGACAGAGTCTAGTTCACAGATCCAGCATGGGAGCTTTGGTGTTTAGCTGGTGGGATGTTTTCAGCTGTAGGTCATAGATTTCTGCTAAGTCTCACCTGCGCACCTCTTCAGAGTGAAACTAAAGAAATCTGGTTATTTGCAGATTTTTTTTTTTTGTAATGGTGTGTTTGGTTTTTCTGGTGCCCAATGAGGCTTTTCCTGCATTTAGAGGATTCATAACATCTCCCTCCCCCTTAGACTCTTCGTTGTCTAATAAGTGGTGAGTTCATGCTGTTGTCTTTACTTCACTAAGGGTGTTTGTATTCTCCTTCAGGTATACCATGCTGTCTTTGCTCATGAAATATGAATAAACTTTATACCTTTGACATCTCTATCTCTGTCAAATCTGGTAGAAATGGGCCAATGTATTCAGAAATTATTTGTGAGGTTCATACATATAGAAAGAGATGATATAATCCTTTTTTACTTAGGAAAGCAACTTTTGAAAAAAGCTATTTTCTAAGCATTTTCAACAAAGTGAAAGAGCAGGTAACATTTTGGAAGAGGTTATAGCAAAGTTTGCATTTCATTCTTCGTATAGTGTAAAACAGGCACCCGTAGATACATACAGGTCCCCTTGGAGATGTTTATGACGGATGAAAAAAACTCAAAACATTACAACCACATATCATTATGGTTGTGGGTTTTTTTGTTTCCTTCCTGTTTTTCTTTCCTCCAAATCATGTGCCTTTTAAAATCAACAAATAAAACCACAGTGTCCTGAGGAAGAATTAACTGTGAGTGAGGAATCTGGGACAGCAAAGGCCACTTTTTCTTTGGATACTTTTCCATTCACAGCATGGGAACATAAATACACGTGGAGACCATGAAACAAGCTAACAGATTATTAACTTCACCCTGTGCTTCTTTGTGCCCTGCTTTCTATTAGATGAGAGTCTGGGAGCTGCTTTGTACTGTGGATTGTTTTCCCCAAGGATACTTTCGGGCTAAGAGATGTTTTATATCATTTCCTTGGGTGATGCCACTTGTGACAATGCCTGCTTTGAAGTGTCATCACCCATAAACCCAGCAGCATCAGCTTTTCTCTTCCTTCTGAACACAGAAACTAATTTTTCTCCCTAAAGAACTTCAGTTGGTTCTTCTCTGTCTCACACAGGAACAAAAGCTTTCCTAAAATCTTTTTCATTTTCAACACTTTTCTCTTCTGATGGTTGAAGACACTTTGAGGGCATTTTCCTAAAAGCTGCCTATTAGAGAGTTGAACCTTTAGTGCTAGTCCCTCAAAGGCAGTGTGACAAAAAGGGAAGCAATGTAGTGATTTTAACTGTGTGCCTAATCAATTGGTCCAAATGAAAGCCAGATAATGAGAAGGGTTCCCATTCTTCTATAATACCAAGTATTTTACCTGTTGACTGCCTGCTCCCCACTCTCTAAATAATACCATCTCAATTTTGCTCAGCTCACGTCTGTAGCACAAGGTCTTTGAGGAGATTAACTCCAAGGTGGTTTCATGTGATCTAAGGGTAAAACCAAACTTTGAAAAGTTTATGGTTATTTCAGGAACTAGAATGCCTATTCTTAGGGTTAAAACACTGAGCCATCACATTTCTGAATCATGAACTCTCGTGCACCTCGCTCTCCACAGCTGAGATGAAAACTCTTGAAGCGGGTGGCTGCAGGGTATGCATAAATCACAGTGAGAGTTTACCTGTGACTATGGACAGCACATTTTGAAGAGCTACAGTAAATTACATTCTGCAAATACTTATTCATCTCTTCAAGTGTCCCATCTGGGCTGACAGCACCATAGCTTCTTGTTTATTTACAGAACATGCAGATCGCAGTCAGTTCTAATTATGGGTTGTGGGAAAGTGATGGAAGATTGGTGAGGAGGATTGTAAATACGCTCAAGTACTTGCACGTGGGGTGCTGGAAAACATATATATCACACTGATTGTTGCTTAGTCTTATGTGCTCAACAAGTAGAACATCTGCACTTAGGTAACATAGGCCTGTGATGGACTCAGGGGCATCTTCTTGAACATTCCCGAGATTCCTGCCCCGCTGTTGAAGAAGATCAAAGCACAGTGAAAAAGTATGCCTGCTTGAATCCTTGAAATGCAGGTGAGAACAGTAAGTCTGAGCTCTCGCTCTCTCGCTCTTGCTAACAAGGACTCTCTCTCGCTCCGAGGTGCCTGCGTCCCCTGCTTGCATGCCTCTGCCTGGGTGCTGCTTCGGAGATTCCCCGATCTGTGAGGTATTGAGATTAAATTTGTTCTTTGCCTTTCATCTGTGGTTTTGTGGTTGTTCCTGCATCCTGCCTGCGTCGGCTCACACACAGGTTTTATAAAACTTATGGAGAGCATGGACGACAGGCCTTTAACTCTTTGTTCTAGTATGTCTTCTTGTCAATATAGGACTATTCTGCAGAATTTTCATGTCCAAACAAGCATGCTGAATTAGGGACCTTTTACCACTTTTCTCTCAGAGTATTTCAGGAGCTCAAATCTCCTTTCAAGGAAGTTCTTCCTGGTACTGCAACGAATCTAAATGTTTATCTTGCTTTCATACCAGCACTTCTGATTCAACTGTTTGTGTTGGCAGCCTCACAGATGACTTTTTATTCAAGGAGTTAGTGATCTTGAACAGGCTATGTCTGCTCTATTGGGCATTATGCTTGGAGCCCGAGCAGCCCGTGCGTCAGCATGTGTACCCTCTGTATGGGAAACTGCTGATGTGTGCCATGCGCAGGTCAGTGTTGTGACGAGGTAACAGCCTAACCTGTCAGGAGAAGATAGCTGATTCTGCTTGTTACCCAAAATAAAGGGCACTGTGACATGGGAGGGAAGAGGAACCTGTTCATGGAGGGGGTCTGCACAGTGTGCTGTGGGGAAATCCCCCCAACTCTCTCTGATGCTGCAGAAATGTGGAGTTCCCAGCATCTGAAGGGATTGTCGAGTTGTGGGTCGAACCAGGACAGGGATGTAAGATTTACTCACTATCTGTATTTCTCTTTTTATACTGTCTTATTAAAACTGCTATTTTATTGAGCCATTTGTTATTGGGATTTTCTTATTGAGATACAGAGAGTACCCTGCACCATCTCTCTCTCTTCATTCCCATCTCACATGCAGAAAACTCTTTTACCATGTATATATTTGCTGTCTTTCAGTTTTACTGGAAGTCCAACATGAAGTTAGGGGGAAAAAAAAAAAAGAGCACCAAAATGGAAGAGTTCTTTGTTTCTTGTATTTTAGCCATTTTCTAGTTTGCAGCCTCTCACTCAGAACTGCTTAGCTTTGCTAGAAATCCCTTTTTGGGTAATTTATGGAGAACAGATTTGATAATTCAACACAAAGTCTGACTTTTTGTTTTCTGTCACCCTGTATCATGTTTCTCCTTTATCTGTTCTCCAATTTTTCCTTTCTTTAGTTGAATTATATGGCTATGGTATACTCCAAAAAGTTCCTGAACACGTTGACCCTAATCCAGCAATGTGCTTAGTTTTAAGCATGCAACTAATCCCATCAAAATGAATGGAGCTATTAATGAATTTAAACGTATTTGCAGGTGAAAGCTGGTATGAATTATCCTACTACCATTGTCCCAAGCCCCTTGTTTGTGCAAACAAAACACTATAATAACACAGTCTTTCAATGTGAAATGTTACTCACAAAATGTTGTAAATGTAGGAGAAAGAGTGCCAAAAAAGGCTTTTAAAAGCAAGATAAATTAAGAGAAAGAATGTCCCAGGAGGAATGCTGGGGCACATTTTTGATATACGTACAACTGAGAAGCTTAAGGTACTAATGAAATGATCTGAAAAGGCATCTATATCCAATAACAATTTTGTTACATAAAAAACTATGTTCCAGTTAAAATACTTCTATTTATCAAGCTATTTAACACATTTTACCACAATGTGTACTGTTTTAAGCATGTACATAGGCAAAGATTTAACATTTGTGTTTTATCTTTTATGATGACTTGCTTTAACACCTTGTCAGTCTGTCAAAACTTGAATCAATAATAATAAAATAAGTTATTCTACTAAATGAAATGGAAAATCTAGTTCTCTTCTCCAGGACCAAGTAGCTAAGTATGTTAGCTGGAACCGAGCAGGCTCAGTCTATTGTTTCCTCCTGGCTGATCTGTTATTTATCT
This sequence comes from Stercorarius parasiticus, assembly GCA_013396915.1. Classification (NCBI taxonomy): domain Eukaryota; kingdom Metazoa; phylum Chordata; class Aves; order Charadriiformes; family Stercorariidae; genus Stercorarius; species Stercorarius parasiticus. The sequence goes on along the minus strand of VWZL01001288.1, from coordinate 150,500 downwards.
GGTTCCCTCTTTAGGCTTCATTGATCTCTTTGATTTAGTAGACCTCATCACAAACTAAAATAGGAGATCAGAGCTGTTAGAGATTACAGGTCTCCAAAAAAACCCGTAGCAAGTTCTCAAAATGCTTTTTTTGGCACTGCTTTATGTTTTCCCCTCTTCTCTTGGCTGGTAGCAGTCTCTCTCCCTAGTCCTCCTGGAGTCAGATGAAACATGGCAGCAGTCTTTTCCCTGGCATGCTCTTTGTCCTCTCAGAGGTTACTGCCTTGTCACAGGGTGAGGTGGGTCTCCTTGCCTCAGCCACCCTAGTTCACTGCCCTGAACAAGTAATAAACTGCTGCCGCGGGGCAGGTAATAAATACACTGTCACAACTGTGCAGGATAAGACTTCCTATCAACCCAACAGGACTCAGCAGTAGGGATTTGCCAAGGACCTTTGAAGACTGTAAAGTTTCAAATATTTGAGTGGATATGACCTGCTGTTGTTCCATAGAAGCGTCTCAACACCCATTGTTTATTCTGTAGAACCATTTTTTAATGCCATAACGTAAATGCATAATTGTTATCAGTAAGTAAAAGATATTTTCTGTAAACTGTGCCTAAATAAATATAATAAATAGGTATAGATGGCTAAGAAGAATGACATTGATGATTTTTGTAGTAGCTATCCTTTACTGAAAAGTGCTTGTATCCACGACTTTCAATAAAGAAAATTTTTAGAACGAAGATCCAGAAATTGCCTCATAAGCAAAGATGGCAATTTAGACCAAGCGCCAGAAGGAGATATGTGTTAAACCGCTCAGCTGTCTCTAACCACTAGCAATCAAAGTGTTGTGCAGAATTTACAACCTTTACCTCAGCTTTGTGACTCCCTGCAGCATGCATGAGGAGGGTTAGACATCTGAGATTGGATTCCACAAAAACCAGTTTGCTGAGCAAGCAGCTTGGTAGTCAACACTAGTAACAGGGGTGTGCCAGGCATTGCCTGGGGTTTAGGACATTTATTTACACAGCTGCCAAACCCCTCCTTTCAGTCGGGATTGTCATCTAAGTCTTTTCTTTCAAAAGCTGTCAAAAGCTGAATAAGCAATGGAAGATATCGCTCTTTCTTTCAAAATATAATACCATAAGAAGAGAAATGTTATTCCCTCTCATTTCAGTTCCTGTGTGTTCAGGTGGTTCAGTGACGATGAGGAGATGGACTTTGCCTTTCCCTCAGGGGATTTAAGACCACGGTGCAACAGAGCAGAAGGTAGTTCAAGGCACTGATCTATTACACCTTTTTGGCATTCATTCCTCCTCCTGATGAAGGTATGCCATTGTGCAAGAGAAAGAAAGGGAAATAATCTTGGTGCTAGGGAAAAATAGAGAAAAAATGTGTTAAGTTGAACATGGCTAATACAGAGATGCTTTACTGGAAGAAGAAGCGCCTTTAGTCCAATCCCTGCTCCAGTGAGAAAGCACTAAGCTGTCACTGAGTTATTTAAAGAGAAATTAGGAGAAATATTTTCTCTCTGAAGAGTGTTCAAACACTGAGGGTTATGCTTGCTCCCTTGCTCTTGCTGCAATACTTCCCATACTGTGGAATGGCTTCAAGTAAGAGGGGCAGAAAATTTCAATTTTTCTCCAGCTGAACTATAACCTGGGAGGCTGTAAGGCAGACTAAGAAGGGTGTTAAATCCAAGACTTTCTCTTCCTCTCTGGCTGTGCTACATGATACACTGTCATAGAAGGTAGGTGACGGTGCCGTTTCCACCGCTTAGAACTAAAAGGAAATCCTTTTAATTTCTTTGGAAAAATTGTCCTACATGCAGAGGACACTTTTCCCCCTGCTGCATGTAATTACCTAATTTTTAGATGGCTAAAGTATGGAAAATGGATCCCAATCACAATATGCAAATAGAGACTAACAAATGCGTTGTAAATTCATGTTGTCATTGGTACACAGCTCCCTTAAGTAGAAAAATTCACTGACATTTTGAGACCATTTGTGGAATTAGATGCTAGCTAGTACAAGCTGCCATTTGGGGTCCTAACGTGAAGAAGAACTACTGGATCTGAAATGCAGTCTTTTATCCCCATAACATATCAATTGGTTTAACAAAACAGACCTCTCATAAATCTCTCCTACAGATCTTGTCTTGTGTATTTGATTAGCTCATCACAACTACATAAAATTGCTTATGTTATGATTTTTGTTGAGGAAAAGGTTTTTATGACTATGACCAATGTCTCTGACTAAAAGGACAAATTAATTATTTTAGAAGTATGAAGTGTTATATTAATCACCTTTCAATCGTAATGTTTAGAACGAAAAGGTTTTAGTACTAGTGAAGAGTGAGTAGGCATTATCCTCTTTAACTCTAACATCTAAAGATAATTTGCAGGTCTTATAAACAGCCTAAGAAAATTCTTGCTAATACAAAAATTTCTATTCTATGAGGTATTTTGTTCTGCAGCATCTTTCTGACTGAAGCTGATTCTAATAAACTTCATAGTTGATTCTTGAGAAACAGACATTGTCAGGCAGCAATAAAAGTAAATAATGTACTGTTTGATTCAAGTTCTAACTATCTGGATGCAGACTGTTTCCAAATTCTTGTCATAAGTAGCACCATCCAAAAGTGCTGATCCCTGCTTCTAGTCACATTCCAAGTGCTTTGGATGGTGTTTCAGTGAATAGTGGTGACTCATTTCAACATAGAGTCATCAGTTGGACTGCAATTTAGACTTCAGGAAAGCATCACAGAGATGCCAAAACCACATGTTTGTTTGATTTATTTGTATTTGAGGGGAGAAAGCTTCTTTGGAACCCCTCTCAGAGCCTGAGGGATCCTCTTTTCTGATTCCTCCCCTCCGTCCTTGCGGCCCTTGTGGTCCTTTTGGCCAGGGGGAATGGGACACACCTTTTTAAGCTGCCAAACACTTATCAGCCTGGAGTAGGACTCCCTGCCGTCTACAGCTAAGCATGAGAACTATGGAAATATGACCCAACAGAATGAAGTACCTTTGGGAACTTTCCTTATAAAATCTAGCAGAATACCTCTTTCAAATATGGGAATGATCTTTCTTTTTTTTTAGCTTGTGGACTGCACTTGCTGTATGAATTTATAGTGTGTTCCTTTCTGTAAGGTATGGCGGCATCATTTTAATCACTGAGGTCAGTACATGAGTGTACACCTGGGTTAGGGTGATGCTGGAGCTCTGGATGTTTTCTGTGTGATTTCTTTTATAAGGCTGACAAAATAAGGATATCCCCTCTCCAGTTTCTTCATCATTTTGCTTATGAATGCTGGTGTAATGCATTTGGAAAGCTGTTGTTTTTCATCACATTCAGACAACCTAGCCACGAAAGGATAGGATCCCATATCCAGCATTACAAGCCATCGAGGTTCTTTTAATTACCTCTCAGTGTTGTGAGTTACTCCATTGTATGCAGGGCAGCTACTTATTAGCACCCACACATATGCAAGTTTATACACACACAAGAGACACACAACTCAGCTGTTGTAGTCTGAAAACAATTTTCAGTAGAAATAATACTTCTAATGAGAATAGATATGAAGCCTTTAAGGGGCAGTGGATTAATTCCTAACTAAATATATTTTGGGATCAGTTTAGAGTGAGAAGGATACCAGTATAGGCTTTGATCTTGACTGCATGTGCCATCGGGCAGGCACATTTTTCTCTTACCCACTGAGAACTTGACAGAGATTTGTCAAAAGCCACACTTCTGATTATGAATACAGGGACTGTAACCTTGGTAAGACAGTGAGCTGTGTCTTCTGACTGACTTGTGCTCAATGCAGAGCAAAAAAGTGTAAATTGTGTTTTTAGCTGCGGCAGGGTTTGTGACCACAGACTCACAGCCTATTCCCAGTGCTAATTTTGTTTGAATTTTTCTTTTTAGTACAGAGCCAAAAACTTACATGATACACTCTAAACATGACAGGTGGCCCTACATCATTTTGCAAGGGCAAAAAAAGTACATGACACAGTGCCCTTACTCAAAAAGTGCTTCTTAATTAAGGAATGCGGTAAGATTACTCTTTAGTTAAATTCCAGGTGTCTTAGCAAGCTGTGTCTATTCTAAATATGTCTTATATCTGAACTGACTTGAATGCAGACAGAAATTTGGGAAGATGGAATTTCTTAGAATACTGTTTGGCAGTTCAAATTATTATACTGATGTCATTCAGGGCAGACAAATACAGAGTATTAAAGTCTCTAAGGAACAAGAGTCTGACATTTTCTAGCTAAGACAGTTCTAATCATATGTTCATCAAGCACCTAAGATTTATTTTTAATGAGGCTTTTGAATAGGAAATTAAAAAGTATTTAAGCATACTTAGAAAATTAATTAATAATTAATGGGAGCATTGATAGGATCAGTCAAATACACTTTTAGATCTTTAATTAAGGAAGTTAATAATTTCCATGAACATCAGGTGAAATTAATCTCAAACAGCTTGCGCTAGCTAAATGTTTGAAATTTACTTTAAGTTAGTCATATAAACTTCCTGCGACAGTAAAGAGAAAAAGTACCTCCGGAGAATAATTTGGATAAGCTAAGATGAACTCTTGAGGTGACTCTTTTTCCCAATTTCTTCTTGCAAGAAGCCTTGAAGAGTCTTTTGGACTAGACATCTAGCACACATGTTTAGGTTTCAAGATTTATGCGTATAAAAAGTGTAAAATGGCAGAGAATTTCATTTGCATAGTACCTTAAAAAAAAAAAGCAGCATATTACACACTTACTGAAAATGAAAGAATAGAAAATGTGTTCGTATAAGATGTACCTTTAATTAAGCTGTAGAAATAAAAGTATTTCACAGAAAGTAATGAAGTTATCTTCTGGTAGAAGGGATTCCAAAAAACCCTTCAACTTGTCTTGTTTCAGCAATCCTATTTTTGACAAAAATAAAGTAGAAACCTGTTCATCTGTGGTCCCGGCAAAACAAAATAAATGATACATGAGAAAAACATTCTCAACAATATATTAACATTTGCTGAGGATAAGACCTGAAAATTGTCATAAAGAAAAAGTGCTATTTAATTTGAATCAAAACAAGAAGCACATCTTTAGTGTCTTATTGATAGACTACAGTGAAAACTCAAAGTCTTCACATGCAATAAGCATTATTTTGCTATTATCATGGGTAAATAACAAGCAATGATTAAAGGCCTGGAAATACAAGGCAATGGAAACATTTTCATTGGCTGCATAGGCTTTGGCGCAAACCTTAGAGCCATAAATACTGAAGAACAGTCATTAACTAGCAGACACACCCCTATTACTCAATAGGACCATGAAACACGTGAAATTACTTTCCTAGTGGCTCAATTTTGTGTTTGGATGAGAGCATGATGGTTGGTCAGGGAAGTACCAGCTACTGAGCTCCTTATTGGTTTTTGGGCTATATTGGGTCTGTCACCGTGCAGGAAGGAGTGAATAAGGCCTTGCTGATCCCTCTGCACCTCCCTTAGCTCTGGGGAAGGAGCCAGTGCTGTTGCCCTGCAAATCAAAGGCGAGGGATGCCTTGTTCCCCAGGGCCCAAACGTGCCAGAAAGGAAATGGAAAGAAGGCATCTTGTTCCTATTTTGCTCTGCAGGTAAAATTTGTCTTGCATTAGCCCTCTAGGAATTGGCAGCTAATCTAAGCCAGTTGTTTAGACTCCTTTGTAACCACTGGGGAAACACAGGCACTTCTAGAGGCTGTTCTTCCATCCGCAGAAAATTATTTAAAGCAGATGGGATGAATCGTATTGGGAAGGTGGCCCTCTTCCTCTGCTGATGGTAAGGGGGTCCAGACTGCTATTTTGGAGCAGATGCTTAATTTTCAGTGGTGAATTTAGATAAGATATACCCGGCTATTATTGTGCGTGTACAGAGAAGAGACTGCATGTGAAGGGTTGCACCTTCAAGCCTCTATCAAGGGTGGTGGGAACAAAGGGACTGAAGACTCAGATCTGTCAACCGTACAAGACTTTTTTATTTTTAATTTTTATTTTTTATTTCAGTGAATGAATAGCAGCTTTTAATAGTGCTTAACTGTACCAGCCAGTGGAGAACCAGCTCTGCACAGGAACCACAGAATAAGCTCTGCCAGACTCCTCTGCAGGTGTCCCTTGCCCTGATGAGCAGATGTGATCATCCTACATCCGTGGTGGAGCTGCTCATCTTTCTGCCATGAAAGGGGGACAAAGCAAAGCTTTGCCCCTCTCATGTTCCTTTAGAAGTACATTGCAACTTCTCCATTTTTCATCCTGCTTTTTTTCACATCCTTTGATACACACAGGAAAGCTACCAGCTCTCTTTAGTTTCAGTATTTGATCCAACATACAACGAAGGGCTTAGAGCATCATAAGTGCACGTCAGTTGTTGAACCATCAACTTTTCCCATAGCATTTAAAATAGCTAAACTCAAGAGATTACAAGGATTGACTCAGTATGTGATGTATTTAAATAAATTGGAAAAACCTGGGGAAAAAGATCAACAATTCTTTGTGTTATGTCTGATGCCATGAAACTGCAATTATCACATGTGACAATATGCTTTAAACCCATGCTATTTCTGCTAAAGCTAAGTATCCGATCCCATTTTTCTTAAGATGGTTTTACTGGGATTCAGAATACAGAACAGAAGAGAGAATTCAGAATACAGAATAACATTGTCCATTCAAATTCAGGATTCTAGTTTGCAAAGTTGTTTTGATTCCAGAGAACTTGTATAGCTTGTGACATTGAGTTTAAATAAAATATATTTAAAAAGCAAGCATAAAAGGCTGGATATATTGTAATACTTTGTGAGGTTTTGTGAAAGCAAAAGATTTTACTCTCATAGTGTGAAGAGAAAGAATTTTTCTAGAGCTCACCAGTTTTGTTACAGTTTTCTGTTGTAACTAATGAACTTGAACTTCTGTTGAAGTAATGAAAGAAAATTTCCCTGGAATTTTGTCTTAAATTTTCCCTAATAGCTAGTACTTTTCGGTAGTAATTTAAAGACTGTTGAGCAATCTTTCACTGTTACAGAAAGTGAAGATAGGAAAAAAAAATGTAATCATGTTTCATGGATCTTATTCTTGACAGGTAATATTTTGCTATGACTTTATAACCATAAAATAAAGTATTAGTATTCTTATTAATAGTCATGTTTGTATTCACATTCATATTAATATTATTAGTAGCATTAGTATTATCTGCAGTCTGAGTATCAGTATTATGGGCATACCTTGAGGATCTAACTGTAATCAAGGCTATATGAAATAGATCATGCACACACAGAAGATGGGATTCACTTTCCCAACTTTTACTATATAAAATTCAGGTTTTCAGTCTAAATTCGTTATTTAGGCTGCCACTGTAGATGAGACTTCTCTGTAGGATGCCTGCTTCCACCTCTATGATGCATTCTGGAGCTTTTCTCTCTTCTTTCAGTGCTCTTCTATCTGCTGAATTTCTTCTCCAGTACTGGAGGTATGAGTGACTTACGGCTACTGAGAATCAGAACTCAATCCTAAAAACTGAGTAGTGTAGAAAGGTGGCAGGAGCTTCAAAAACATTTCCAGCATCTATCATCTTGTGAGATGAGAGAAGATGTTTTCTAAAGAAACAGTATTTTCTTATCTTCTACTGACTAAACTATTATTTCTTTTTCTTTGGAGTTTATTCTATTACTGATATTAGGAACAATTTAAGATTTTCATACATGTTCTTATCTGATTAACATCATTAAATTCAATGTACCTTTTCCTTTGGAGAATAGACATTATCAAATCAATATGTTATTCATTTATTCCAGATGAACAAATGTATGATTACATTCTTAGGAACACTATGTATTTGTCTGTAGAAGATTCAGTGGTTTAAATCCATCTCATTATACGAACAAAATACCATGGCTACTTAGATGAATAGATAAAATAAATTTAATTTATTTGTCTGCATCTTCCCGTTGGTATTTTTCTGCTCTGATTTGAATTCTTTATTCCTTCTTTCTGTCCTGGTATTCAGTTCCTGTTGAAGGGATGGGCTGTCTTTCAGTAGTGAGAGTTGGATGGAGACCTTGGTGTCCCTAAGTAATGACAACCGGTATTGCAAGGAAGGGACAAGAACTTAATTGGGCAGTTTCTCCCTCAAACCCTTTGCCTCCTTTTTCCTCTGTTCCACTTCCTGCAGAGACTGCAGGGAATGGTGCTTTTGCTGGGAAACCTTCACCCCTGTGAAGAGTGATTGCACCAACAGTTGTGCCTTGGGTGGACCATTTTTCTGTCGTTTTGATCAGTCACTAAAAATGGGACTGTGAGCATGTAAAGACCATGAGTATATCTGGACGAAATAACGGCCACGTGACCTGAAGAAAGAAGCAGACAGTAGGGACATGAAGGGGGAGTGTGCGCAATAGGAAGGTTTGCAGACTTATAGTTGGGCTACAATTTGCTTTTCAGATCATTTTGAGAGGAGCTTGGTCCTGTCGCAATCTCTTGACTGACTGCTGGTTGTAGCCATGTCTGGAAATACAGACAATGTTTATTTTTTAACACATAACGATACTGTTTAGAACAGGAAATTAAAAACTTTCTATGCTAATGAAGCAACATTGAGAATTTCCATCTAGTAAGCTAGAAAAGCTGGAAACACTCTTTGTGACTATTTTAAGGAACTGATTTTTTTTTTTACATTTGCACTCTTACAAACATTTGTAAACTATATATTCTCATAGCTCCCAAACAATTTCTATTTCTTATCTGCTCTTACTTATCACAGCTGCTGTGCTTAAGGTATAACATTTAAACCTTAACATTTCAGTAAAGGCTTTATTTACAGACACTCCGTGAATTATTTTAGTTACAGTAAAAAATAAAATGCTGCTTCTCCTTTGGGCTCAACAGGAAATATGAAAGTTTTGTGACTGGCAGGGATTTTGCTTTGCTTTGTGATTGGGTGAGAAGAGCAAACCAACCTGCTCTTCTGTTCTGTGACAAATGAATGCAAATTGCCTCCTGTGGCAAAAAGAATACAGCAATTAATTTATAATGATCATATAATTTGGTTTAGCTTGTTCATGACTGTGCTGTGAAACACTGTGACATTTACTGATTGCTGACCTTGATGCACACACCTCCTTTCTTCCATTTACCACTACTTAGTAGACATTTGTTTCTATCATCAATGCAAGTGCTTTTGTAGCCATTTCATAACTGTACAGTTAAATGTAACTCTCCCTATTGTTCAGTAACAATCTGTTTCCATTTAAGTCTTTCTTTTTTCTTTTTCTTTTTCTTTTTCTTTTTCTTTTTCTTTTTCTTTTTCTTTTTCTTTTTCTTTTTCTTTTTCTTTTTCTTTTTCTTTTTCTTTTTCTTTTTCTTTTTCTTTTTCTTTTTCTTTATCAGATTCTTATATAAGTTTGCCTAGTCTGGAATGTACAGGTTTAAAAGAAAGTCTTATACTTATTAAAAAAAGTAAGAAAATATTTGTTTCTTTATCAATTTTCACATTTGCTTTGTTGAATTTCCTGGAATTCGTCTGCATGCAGTATACTTGTAAGAAACAGGAATGAGAATAGGTATTGTTGATCTCAGTCTAGTAATTACTGTAGATATATAAACTGCTTTCCAAACAAGTAATTTTTTTAAGCCCTGTAAGACAATGGGGCTTTTTTTTAGTTAAGAGAAACGTATTCCTTGGGAGTTCAGGGTCTGTCTGTGTCACTGTAAGCTTACAAAACCTGTCATGAAGCACAGAGACTTACAGGCAACACAGTCTTTTGTGTGATCTCCTGGATGTACTGGAATAGGCTGAAACATCGTTATTGTTATGTACAACTCAAACAAATAGCAACATTCAAGAATTTGTCATTTCTTAAGCCTGAGCAAATAAAGCTGGTAAACTCCATTCATGTCTAAACTGGGTCTTTTTCTGACTTTTACAGTCCCCTTTGGGAAAGCTGGCAGCATTTCTAAGTTTTGGGAGAAAATAAGCAGGGAACAATTGTAACAGTAGCCTGATTGAAAGCTGTTCTCTAAATTTTCCAGGAAGTCAAAAATAGTAAAAAATTAAATCCTCATACATAAGACTTCCTAAATGATTTGCTGATAGATGAAATTTCTCTGGAGGTTTCTTTGATGAAATTAAGCAGCTGTTAGGGCTTGATCACATCATCTTAAGTGAGGCAGGTGAGAGATTGCTTACAGCTCTGTGAGAAGGCAAAACTCCTAAAAAAAGTAGCCAAATGCTCAAGTACTCATAGGCAAAGCTCAGAGCACAGAGATCCTAAGTTCAGCGTATAGCTGTGGATCATGTAGTTGTGCCTACTGAAGTACAATTGCAACTCTGGTTCACAGATTTTACATCTTTTGGATCATAGAGTCATACTCTGATATCTAAAAAACACTTAAAACATCAGGGAAAATAAAAGCCACATCGTATGTAGTCCTTCAAGGTTCAGAGTACCTTTTCCTTTCTCAGTGTGAATATCTTATGCTTTCTGTAAAATGTTCTCTTGCCATCAGTCCCTCTTTCATTTGCATCTACTATTTAATTTTTCATTTTTTGTGCCTCCATTTGATGAGGTACCCAGGTCTATACTTAAGAATAGAATACCTAAGTGGTTCCACTCTGACCATTCTACAGTTGTGGGGCAGTTTTCTAGTTTGTGCTGTCTAACAAGGACACCTTTCATTTTATTCTTTATTTAATCACTTTCAGTCCATATGTAATTATGGTGGTTTTGTTACTATTGTCATTATGCAGGCTACTTACTGAGATATACATATATATATACCTCTCAGACTAATTACCTAAACATTTCTCAAACAAGACCCGCATCATAGAGATCAGAACAAGGCACATTTCTCAGTCTGGCCCTGTTGTCTTTTCTGAAGAAGTGCTTGCCAGACAGTTCTTTTTCTAACATTTTAACCTGCAAAATTCTCCAGAAGGAGGAAATATGATTCTACTTCGGAGGAGATTCTTCTTATTGAATATATAGTTAAAGTCAGTGCCTTGCTACAGGGAATTAATTTTTCTCCATGCTTAATTATGCCAAATGGCACTTTCTTCTCCTCCCATCCCCCCAAACACAGTTTACACATAAGGTCCATTGTGTTTTCCCACCGTAATCTTGAAGAACAATCTTGAAAATGAAAAAAGGACAACAAAACCAGGCCACAAATAGTAGTCCAAAATTAAACTTATGTAAACTGCACACAAAAGCCATATGATATTATAGGAACTGCTTGAAGGTTGGCCTTTCAGGAGATGTCGTGAATGGGAAGTTTCACCCATTTCACCCTTTTCACCTATAGCAATAGACCATTACTCTCTTTTTTTAATCCTTCCAAACCTTAAAAGCTTAATGGCTTTCTTTGATACTGAAGAGAATATTAGTAGAAAAGAGGCAGCTGCTGTACTTGTAGAAGCAGACGCACACTCAAGTGCACATTCGCTTCCAGAGGTGAGGTATCACTAGCTGGTGCTCTATCCAGCAAATCTCTACATAAAACAAACACCACCTGTATTTTATTGTGCAACCATCAAAGTGCCTGTCTTCATTTCCTTAGTTCCTGTGGTTAGAGAGAAAGTGGACCTAAGCTTCAAGACCAGACATTAGTGACAGTAAAATGCTCTTATCCAGTGTGGATTCCTTATGCATTTAAGACATTATCTTGCCACATATGACAATTAACAGCTACTTAATTCTATAGGAAATGACAGAAAAATCTTATTATGTCATTTTCTGGGTAATAACTACATAAGTATTGTTGAAGTTGATCAGACTAACTGTTCAACTAGTTTCCTGACTTGCTGGAAGGAGTGGCCAAGACAAGGTATTTTAGATGCTGGGTGTTTTTACTGTGCAATTATGGAAAACAAACTCCATTTTTTCTATCTCTAGTCGGGGTAGAGATAACCTTATTCAGCTTTGTCCTAAAATCTACTCTAAATGTTAAAATCCAATCTGAGGTAAATATTTATGCTCTTGCACTAGTCAGTAGAAAAAAGTACATCCAGGAAACAGTTCTTTCAGCTTGTTATTGGCACTTATTTCAGAGTAAGAGAAGTCATATTCTGGAAAATCTCTCTCAGATGCTTACAGAGGGAGCCTAAATTATTAGTTAGTCCACATACTTACTTTGAGATGGATAGAGTTAGGTGTTCAGTAATCTTTAATTAATTATTCTAGTCTAGCGACTGGATTAGCACTGAAATGCTGAGTCACTGTTGAAACTCAAAGAAGGATGTGATAAAGTAATACATTACAGGACAAACAAGGATAACTTGCTAAGAAGAATTCACAGAGCTATTAAAAAGTTATAGTATCGTTGAGCTGGTAAATCCAGACAGTTCTTTGATGTTGCAGGGGCAAGATGAAGGGAGTGTAATGTTATTGAAGAATCCAGCATAGCAAGAGAAAGAGTCTTCGTTCCATGTTTTATAGTAAAAACAAAATTAAATTGTTTGGCTCATCCAATTTCATCACAGAGTCTCTAGTTAGGTCTGAATACAGGAATAGATTTCTGATTTGTTAAGATATTCTTTCATATTTTCTGCCTGGATTCCTTGGGAACTTCTGCATCTTGAAGACATGCTTTGTCTCAATTCCCATGAACGAATATATGCTAAAGTTTTGGCTCAGTTTTGGGGATGGTTTTGTTTAATATCTTTATCAATGATCTGGATGAGGGGATTGAGTGCACCCTCAGTAAGTTCACAGACGACACCAAACTAGGTGTGGATCTGCTTGAGGGTAGGAAGGCTCTACAGAGGGACCTGGACAGACTGGATCAACGGGCCAAGGCCAATTGGATGAGGTTTCATAAGGCCAAGGGCCAGGTCCTGGATTTCGGTCACAACAACCCCAAGCAACGCTACAGGCTTAGGGAAGAGTGGCTAGAAAGCTGCCCGGCAGAAAAGGACCTGGGGGTGCTGGTGGACAACCAGCTTCACATGAGCCAGCAGTGTGCCCAGGTGGCCAAGAAGGCCAACAGCATTCTGGCTTGTATGAGGAATAGCGTGGCCAGCAGGAGTAGGGAAGTGACTGTGCCTCTGTACTCGGCACTGGTGAGGCCTCCCCTCGAGTACNAAGAGTGGTCAGGCACTGGAACGGCCTGCCCAGGGAGGTGGTTGAGTCCCCATGCCTGGAGGTATTTAAGAAACGTGTAGATTTGGCACTTCAGGGCATGCTCTAGTGGCAGAGATTGTAGGGTTTTTTTTTGTTGTGTGTGTGTATGGTTGGACTCGATGATCTCAAAGGTCCTTTCCAACCATGAAGATTCTATGATTCTAAAAAACTACGCATGTGTTTCAGTGGTGGAAAAGCCGGTTAAGTACAAATGTAGACTTAAAATCCACAGTTAGTTTGGCCTTTCAGCCAAACAAAATATGCTGTGACAGCAATGGGAAGTTTCAAAAGTAACCTGATATACCTCCCTAGCTCATGTCCTGAAATGAAACCGGACTGTATTGAGAGAGTTGCTTCTACTTAGACTAGCTCAGGCTTCTATCATTAGATAGACTACAGTAAACTATAGAAGCCCAGAATCATAGATCGGTTTGGGTTGTAAGGGACCTTTAAAGTTCATCTAGTGCAACCCCCTTGCTGTGGGCAGGGACATCTTCAACTAGATCAGGTTGCTCAAAGTCCCATCCAACCTGATCTTGAACTTGTCCAGTGATGGGATATCCCCAGCTTCTCTGGGAAAGCTTTCAGTCCTGTAAGTTGAGCAAAGGTGCCAGGAGGCCTGTGTGGATGAACAAGGAGGGATATTTCAACTGGATATTTCTGTATTTACTAAGTGCTTAAAGAAGAAGTTTCACCTGGCCTAATCTTCTGTGTTCTTTACCTGCTGGTCTGTAACACAGAAAGCTTTCCAAAATATGGGTCAGTTTCAAGGAAAGGGCATAAGAGATTTTTAATTCAAGTCGTCATTCAGAGTGTGTGAAAGACTAAAAGAAGATGAACTTGTTCACTATGAACAAGTACAGTGAAAAAAACATGTTTCCAACCTGACAGCACTGAGATCTCTAGAAAACTTTGAAATATCATACTGCAGAATAACCTCCAAACCACTTTGCTTTTTCCAACTTAATCTTTCCAGTAAGTGCATAAAGTAGCATGAGGGTTAGACAAAGTTTATAAGAGAGAATGTTTGAGAAGATCTATTTGCCCATGTTGCTTCTCCTGGAGATGTGTGGAAATCTCTTTGCTCAACTTTAAAATTTTCCTAGGCAAATTAAAAGGATCATTTTTCCTAAAGAAATATTCTTATCCATGGGCTACAAAGCCAGTCTTTGATCTACTTACTCCGCCCTTGTTGGTGAGTTTTGTGTGTCTTTCTGCAGAATGGTTCATCTTTAACAACCAGGGTAAAGAGAGGACTTTACTCAGAACATTTCTCTCTAAACTGCCACTTATGTCCCTACAGAGGTCTGGAAACACAGAGTGTGCTATGCTGTCAGTAATTGTCAGCTTGGCAGATCAGATTGTTTTTTTCAATTTGTGTGTGACTGCTTAAACTGGGCTAAATGCTTCACTTCTGCCAGATCTACGAGTCACCATATAATCAGTGTATGGAGTCATCTCTACGGGAAGCTCAGGATGGTTTTGAACCACTTGTACTTCTTCCTGGAGGAGAAAGGGAGAAGACTTACAATATAATATTATCTTTTAGCACTCTGTACTTTCCAAGAGGTCATATGATGTATTTGGAACTGATTTGGGACAGTGAGCTCCTAGTCTGAGTGAAAATTCAGAAGAATAGTATTAGGAAAGAAAAACTTAACTTTACTCCAATGTGAACAGAAACACAATCTCCTACTGATTCCCCATTCTCACTGCCATCTGCAAGTTGGGATTTTATGAGGTATTAAATTAGAAAAAAACAAAGTTTAAGAAATATATGACACAAACACAGTGTTCCAAATATGAGGGACAAGCTTTTGATAATGAAAAATAAAGCTGCAATACGATATTTAAACAAAAGCAGTATGGAGGAAATATATTCATCACTTTGCTTGCTTTGAAAATGTCTTTTTCATGTCTATAGTGCTACTGTTCTCAGGAAAATGAGGAGGCTTATCAGATTATGACTCTATTGGCAAAAATTGAGACTTGGCTTAAACAACAGTGCCATGTTTTCCAACCTTGAAATGATACATTAACTGTCTTCTCAGAAGGTGGTAATACGAGGAAAGCAAAATCTGACTCATAAGTTGGACTCTTGTGTAAGCAACACTGAGTGCAGTTTCCATCAAGGATAACCTTTATGCATCTTCATTTAGATTAGCTAATAAAGCAATCTCGTTTGACTCACCTGCGAAAGTTCCTGACTTCATAAATATCTGCCCATACATTTGCGAACACTCCTGGGGATACACTTGACTCTTGACAGGACTGTGCTTTATAGAGATGTAAAATGGTAAGGAAAAAGAAAATCTCCACTGTTTTTATAAGCTAGATGGGAGATAAATGTTTTCCTGTCTTCCTTTACCCTTAAATCACAGTGTACAACACAGCAAGAATGGTTTTACAGGAGGCTGCATGACAGGTCTCCGAATGTATCGTGAAAGGGGATTATATTGTGCTGTCTTCAGGAGGCATTTTCTTATTTTGGTGCAAGCGTTCCTCATTTACCCCCATGTAACCAGGACCAGGATCTAGCCTCTAGAATGGAAATATCAGAAGACTAGAAGATCTGATTTACCCCTTCCTGTGGGAAAAGCCAGTGGTGATCACATAAGCATGCATAGATTGAGCTGGGTCCAAATTTCTGTGCTTTACATTTCATGGAAAAAAAAGCCCTTGCTGAAACTACGCAATGAGGAAAATATGCATTATTTAGGTATACCCTGACATATGTGATTGATTATGGTTATTAGCATATGCACATATTTGCAAGGAAAATGGAGCTTGGCCTTATGCTTTATCTTGTAGGTGTACTTTGATTTTTTTTTTCTCAAGTATTTATCAAATGAATGATGAATGAGTATCAGTTCATTAGTTTAAGCATTAATCCCACCACGACACAAAGAAGCTGGTGATTCATTCTTTTAAGGGAGATTTTTTCGTGGGAATTGGACTAAGCTGTGATTTTTCCAGCACTTAAATATGCATATTTATTCACATAGTTAATGTTTTCACAATCAATATATTCTTTCAGACAGTCCTATCACTAATGTATGGAAGTGAGAGAGACTTTGTCACAAACTTTCCTGTAGGTTTCAAATTTATGATAAAGTTGCACTCACGCTGATACATTTGAAGGTTTATGGCTTAGCTAATCTCTTCAGCCTTTTGTCAGGAATAATTAGCAGTTACTGGCTAATCGTTACCATTACTGTTCATCACTTATGGCAGATAGTGTAGACCTGACTGACAAAAATCAAATGAGAAATGCCTGTTTAAAAAATACTTCTGCAGCCTTTATTACAGCAGGTATCTGTGTCCAGGGAAGTGTTCCAGGTGATTTGTCTGACCTCACTTCATCTTTCCAACTGTTAAAAAGGCTAGTCTAAGATAATTGTTCTGTCTTCGGGTAAATGGAGAAGGACAGACCCCCTCAAGCGCAATTAATCCCGACTATTTTAGACAGCTGAGAGGAAATGTATCACTCCGCTGACTATTGAGAGAGCCTGATAAATGAGGTTGGACAAGACATCTCAACTTTTGCTAAATAAATGGAGTTGAATTCTACTTTAGAGAGGAAAGGAAATACTTTAAATTAGTCTAGTATTTCTAAAGCCTTGGTCACTGGATGGAGTTGCCCAGGTACAGGGCAAACATTTGATTTACCAAACTCAGAGTTATTGCACAGTAACTTTATCCAGAATTAACCTCTTTGGAGTGTAACCAGAGGTAATATTTTTAGGTTAGGTTAGATTTGCGTTTATTGAAATGGCTGTTTCAGAAGGTGATGTTTCTGCAACACTTTTTCCCTACTTTTGGAGCAGAAGTGTTTTTTTTCCCTTGCTAACCTGCTTGTGTGTTCATGGCTAAGGGCAGTGCACAGGTGTATGCCAAGATGTGTGGCACTGAGATTATGTGTGGTAGCAAATTATTTGTTGGTGCCATGGACTTTTAATTACCTGCATTCACTTTTTTTGATGTCAGTGTAGCAGTTACTGAAATCATTAGAAGATGTTTTAATCTCTGACTTCTATCTAATTTTAAATATATTTTTTTAAATTATTAATCTTTTACCACAACGGGTTTGAGGACCCTAGGTTTAAGCAAATTCTGTGTCTGGAAAAATGTCCTACCTTTACTTGTCTTACCAAGCCAAACACTTGAGGGCACTTTTCAGCAGACTCTGAAACACAGGAGGCAACTCAATGCCAGTCCACAGAGGGGTAAGAAACAATACTATTCTGTATTTCCCCACAATCCCTTTTATTTTTTGGTCTCTGAAACTTCCTCGTGACAACTTGCTTGCAAAAGGCCTACACATTTTGAGGGGAAAATTTATGGGAAGAAGAGCAAAGGGATCCTAGAACTTTCTTGTTCCGTACTAGCACGAGCACGAGCAGGGGTGGCACAAGAGGTGACACAGACCTTCCTCATCATTTGAGTCAAAGGATGATGGAAATAGCATAGTCCTTCACCCCACGCTGTCCCATCATATGCACACCTCTGCTTGGGATTATTAATTTGTTTTCTGTGCTTATGGCTGGATGGTTAGAATGAGGCAATTTCTTAGATTTTATAACACTTTTCCTATGTGCTCAAAGTGCACAGACTCTAGCTATATTGGCACAACGTTGCTCCCAAATTAATGTTTATTTGCTATTGTCTTCTATTTAAAATGTAACTGAAACAACTGCATGTCTGAGAAAAGCATATTTCATAAACTTTATCTCACCTTGATAAATAGGGCCAAAACAGGTATTTTCCTCGGTACTTGAAAAAAATTATTTTTCAACTGTCAGTTATTGCATGGTGATAATACTGTTTAACAAGAACTAAACTTTGTGCTCAGTTTTGTTTTTCATGTTTTTGAAGGAAATTAGTGAGGGTGGTGGAACTTCCCAAGTCTAGCCAGGACACACTGTTAGGAATAAGTAATCAGTGCTGTGATTTACAGCGCTCATACTGGCAAGCCTGTGGGGCAGTTCTAAGTGTTCTAAAGGTACAACTCTGTGAAAAATAGCAAAAAATCAATTGCCTGTGACCTTGGGTGTTCAGTGCTCTGAAAGTCATATGTTTCAGAGCTGTTTCCTCTCACTGTTGGCCTGTGCTGTCTGTGTACTGCGTGATGAGACCTGTTGCTCTGCCAGAAGAAAATTCCTATGCCTGAAGGTAGTGCTGGAAATGGAGGTCCAGCCCTAAGCCAGCTGCTTGTGCAGCAGCTTCTTATACAGATCCAGCACTGCCTTCCCTCAAGCATCATGTTGAGCATAACACATGTTACAAGGTAATTTAGAGAATTGTTTTAATTATGCATTAATTAAGGCCCTTCCAGTGACACTGCTGCTGCAGAAACTTGTGTGTAGGCATATCATTTTCATGTTGACTGTAAGGAGTACTGCTATTCAGTCTCCTCACTGCCTCAATGAGGTAAGAGCTTGGTTAAGACTAAACCCAAGGCAGGCCTGGAAATGTTGCCGACATAAAAGGAAAATAGTTTGAAGAACTCCAGTCCTCAGTAATAACCCTGTTCTTTGGAAGAACCTGCCTGCCACTTAGTATGTCAACCGCGTGGTCCCATTCTGCAGCAAAGGATTGACTTCATAACACTGATTTTGCTTCTGCTTTAGACATTGTGATGAAAAGATACTTTATAAAACAGCATGAAGTTTCAAGTAAGTAAACCAACCACCATCAAAAAGTATGGAAAAATGCTGTTTTGCTACATTTTTAAAAAATTCCATAGGATCATGACTTAAATAACATATAACAAAATTATGGTAAAATTACTAATTTAATTAAAGTTAATTATAAATTTTCGCTGCAAAATCCATAATTTGGCCCTGAAAAATGAGGAATTAAGGAAACGGAAACACCACTAGAAATGTATTATTTCCGTCTGCTGTTGTGACAAATATAAGTATGCAGATTATGTGTCCTGTCCCAAAAGCCCCATTGGTAAAGTGATAAAACAAAAATCTGTAAGCTTTGTTCTTCCTAATTATATATTTATTTTTCCTCAGAATTTTTTGCCTCCCCAAAATTTCAATTAGTTTATTTCTTTCCATGTCTGGGAATAAATTTTTTCTCAAATTCTCCTGCCCTCCTCCACTTGAATTCTACTTTCTATGCTTCTAATTGTAATACAAACATGAAAATAACATTCTGCAGTAAAATGAATCAAGTATCATAACAATTCTTTGTTGTAATTTTTCCAGTGCACCACCCCTATGAAACAGAAAATATGTCTAATAGTCAGATTGATGGCTTCCAATTACCAGTAATAATTGCTAATATAAAGAAGAGATTGTGAATGTTTACAAATGTATAGAATTTTTTTACAGGTGAGTACTTTTACTGAGTTCAGAGAAAATATGCTGATACAGACAGGAAAGGTACACACACACAACTAAAAAATCACTATCTTGGAAAGAAGTTAAATTCCAGGAAGCCTTTTCTCTTTGATGATGAGATGCGAACAATGTTGCAGCAATTTCTCCCATTGTTGATTGCTCTTTAGCTGGAATGTAAAAAAAAAAATTAAAAAAAAGAAAGCAGCATGTTTTAATATAGCCTGGCACATGAATTTATATGTTCAAGGAGAGATGAAGCAAGATTCACCTATAATGACAGGAGAATCACTCAAGTTAAGAGAAACTTCCAAGTCAAATTCAAAGAGAGTTCAGACAATTAGAACAGAATTTAATGTAAGGATAAAAACTCAATATATTAAGAAAGTCAGAGCAATTAAAATGTTCTGCACATCATTACTCCTAAAACTATGGCAGACCATTACTATAACTGTGATAATAGCTCCTTATAATCACCTTGGTCTTTCCTTATTATAACCTTTTTTGCTACAGTAAGTACTAAACAAAGTTTAAGTCATGCTATTTTGGAGGGAAATTAAGTAATACATGTTTGAAAAAGAAATAAGCCAACCTTAATTACAGCCGATACATCTTTTTTTACTGTTTGAAATAATAGCCTGAGATGCCTTTGTTATGCTGTATACCAGCTTGTCTACATCACAAATAATAATAGTTTTCAGTTTCAGTGCAATATGTGGTCATATTTTATGTTTTTATAATTTATTTCTCCCCTACTCCCAAAGCACACATCTCTAATTATATCTGCCAATCCACACCCCATAATTGTAAGATTATCAAAATTCCCAAATGATGCAAAAAATTATCATGACAACATATTAACAGATGTCACAGAACAACGCCATGAGGGAAAAAAATATGTTGGTAGAGCCTCCAGCTACGCAGTTTGACACTTCGTTTAAAATCAGAGATAATTTAATTGCTGGGTTTTGTTCTTAACTTGATAAATTAATTATAAGAATGAAAGGTCCAGATACAGAAATAGTTGAATTTGATGAAAGAGTTTAATGGGCTTTGGATTTGTCCCAGAGATAGCAATAATCTGCAATTTAATTTACAGACTAGTTACTTGAGTCAGAACTAGCCATAGCTAACCACATTCCCTGCAGTGAGTCAGGCATTTGTATCTTGCCTGTGTGTCTGGAACTTGTTAAGTCCACATAGGATAAATCCTTTGGTTACTGCCTGAAGCTAACCAGTAGTGATGGTTTATTACTATAAAAATTGGAATAATCAGTAAAACGTTGCCACCTACAATGACCCAAAACTTACAGAATGGCAGGATAATGAAACAGTTGAGGCTGGAAGACACCTTTGGAGATCACCTAGTCTAATTCCTCTGCTCAGAGCATGTTGAGCTACAGCGGGTTGCTCATGGCTGTGTCTAGTTGAGTTTTGAATATCACCGTGGATGGAGACTCCACAACATCTGTAAGCAAGCTACTCCAGTGTTTGACCATCCTCACACTGAAATGCTTTTTCTTATGTTTAAATGAAATTTCCTGTATCTCAGTTTTTGCCCATTGCCTTTTGTCCTGTCACTGTGCACCATTCACAAGACATCTCTAGTTCTTATGTCTTGTACCCATCAGGTAATTATAAACATTGTATCTAGGCTCAGGGATGACCCTCTAAGACTTCTCCTCTGGACAGTCCCAGATCTCTCAGCCTCTTGTCATATGAAAGATGCTCCAAACCCTTAGTCAGCTTAGTTGCCCTTCGTTGGACATAGTCCAATGAGGCCATGTCTCTCTTTTGGTGGGGAGCCCAAACCTGTACGTAGCACCCTGATGTGTCTCACCAGTGCTGAGAAGAGGAGAAAGATCTTCTCCATCAGCCTGCTGGCAATAGTTTTTCTAATGCAGCCCAGGAGACTGTTGGACTTCTTGGCAGTGAGAGTACATTGATGGCTCATGATCATCTTGTTCTCCATCAAGACTCCAGCTGCTAAACTGCTTTCCACCTGGTTTGTCCCCAGCATGTGCAGGTGCATGAGCTTGTTCCTCCCCAGATGCAGGACTTTCCCTTTGTTGAACTTCATGAGGTTCCTGTCCAATCATTTCTTCAGCCTGCTGAGGTCGCTCTGAGTGGTAGCACAAACCTCTGATTTATCAGCCACTTCTCCTAGGTATGTATCATCTGCAAATTTCCTGAGGATGCACCATGTCATCCAGGTCATTAATGAGAGTGTTAAACATGAATGATCCCATATTGATCCCTGAGGTACACTGGTTGTGACTTGCTTTCAACTGGACTTTGTGCCACTGATCACAGTCCTTTAAGCCTGCCATTTCAGCCAGTTTTAAATACATTTGATTGTCCACTTACCTAGTCTGTCTATGAGGATGTTATGGGAGACGGTGTTGAAAGCCTTGCTAAAATCAGGACACAACACCCACCGTTCTCCCCTCAATCCATCAACTTTTTCATTTTATCATGGAAGAGTATGATTTCCCCTTCATTGATCCATGCTGACTACTACCTTCTTGTTCTTCATATAGTCAGAAATCGATTCAACTTTCAGCAAGCGAAACTATTTGTAAGAAATTTTAGGTGCACTTCAGAAACCTTTGGAATGGGGCAGGGTTTCTTTGTTGCTTTTTCTTTGCTTCATGAAAGAGGTTACAGTTTGCCTAATTTGCACCTGTTGAAGTGCTCATTTGAAGCACAAGTTGAAATGCTTGTGTGGACCTTACCCTTGGATCTCTGAAATGGTTTCCCAGAAGCATGTCATTTCTATTACAACACACGGAATTATTGAACATTAGGTACATTTATGACAGGTATGAACTGTGGCACAAATATTTTGTCTTTGGACTGGATGGATCATATATTTCCCTTGTTGGGGATTTGCCTGTTAAAATAGAAATTGTTTGCAAAACACAGTATTTAAATCTACTCTCCACCCATCAGCAGAATTGAAAACATTCTTTGTTAAACCCCTAAGTAATGTAATGGCATGTAAAAAGCAGATTTACAGGGCAATAAAGTGTTTAAAAAGTGAGGTGCAGTTAAAATAACCATTTAATATAGATTACTAATGGAAACAATAGCTAATTTGCAATTGGTTATTCTAATTAAATCCAGTCCTTTAAAAGTGTGTAAAGAACAAATAACATGCTAATCCAGGGTACCACTGTTGTTCAGTAACTAAGGAAAATGCATTTCATTAGGATGAAAAATGGGGTATTAATTGTTTTTTTACAGTTATTCTAATTTGCCTTTGGTGTGACTTCTTCTATTTATTTTCCCAGCTGCACTGTACTTCTGAGTTACACAGCCACCAGAATTTATGTTGTAATATGCTCTTTATTGAAATCTGAAATGAGAGGAAAAATTGCAGTAT
This sequence comes from Stercorarius parasiticus, assembly GCA_013396915.1. Lineage (NCBI taxonomy): Eukaryota > Metazoa > Chordata > Aves > Charadriiformes > Stercorariidae > Stercorarius > Stercorarius parasiticus. Next base: position 127,645 of record VWZL01001288.1, on the reverse strand, counting down.
CATGTAGTTTTCAGGTATACTTTTGGATGTTTTCATGTTACCAGCCAAATTTTCAGGTTATGAGTCCCATGCATCTACAGATTTACCAGTCAAAGACATAGATTATGATAATTTTTGCACACAGGAATACATATGGACCTGCTCTTGTGCATGAAACAGGGACGTCCCATGGCCTCATTTTGAGACCTCAGTCTTGGAAACACTTCTGTGTGTGCCAAATATAAGGTGCACATGCAGCATTGCTTTCATTTCTTCTGTCATTTCTTAAATGATTAATCAAAATAAAACTCAGTTTGGAGAAAAATGTAACAATTTGCTCTTCCATAACACATAGAGATATGAAAGTCACATTCTTGTGATGCATTTCAGGTATGTTAATTTCTTATGGTTTCATATGCTTCTTCTAACATCTCCCAGGCCACGCTGAAGACAGTTATTTTTAAATGTCTAATTTTCTTTTGCTTACAACAGCTTTGATGGTGTTGAAGTAATTCAGAGAGTGATTTAGTATTGCCACATGACACAGGTACACATCAAAGGTGAAGAAATGTCTTAGACTAGCAAAATTAAATCAATGCTGTTATTAAAATGAGGAATCATGCATCTGTGAAACTTAAACTCAGAAATCTAAGAAATGAAAAAGATAACAAAAAATGCTGTAGAAAAGACTGCACAGATATTTCAGATTAAAAGTAAGTACTGCAAAGTACAAAAAGAGAATAATTACTCATGAAAATCAGAAAATTTAGGTGGACTGCTAACAAAACCCCAGGAATATGTTTAAAATAGATTTCAGCATAAAGCTTCAGCACACTAATGACTCTGCACTGAAAAAAAGTGGACAATGCAACTCTTCATAAAAGTGAGAAAATCAGTATCTTTGGATTAAAATGCCAAGTAATATTTAAATTTCACCATCTGAAACTGTAAGAATATACATGAATGGGTACAGCAGGCCTGGCTGATAACCTGGCGAGGAGAACAGAGCTGGATTCAGAGGGGTCATCTTTAACGCTCTGTATTTTTAGTAGAATAATGTGTTTTGGGGAAGAAAAAAAGTTTCATAAAACTATATAAATTACAGTGGAGTCATGTAGATGCTTCCCTTGGGATCCAAGGAAAAAAAAAGAGGCAAGGAAAGAATCAATCATCCTATAAATTTATTTTTATAAAGTTGCTTAAAGTGTCAGTCCTGCAAACATTTACTTCCATGCTTAACTTTAATTAAATTTCACCTGGGATATTGAAGCCACATGTCATTACTCACAACACAGAATTTAACCACCTTGATACAGTGCTGGAAGGAATAATTTAAAAAAGGGGACAGAACTCCAAGAAACCATTTCAGAAGGACATGGTTTAAAAATAATATTTATGATCTTACTTTTGGAGAAGGTGTAAAAAGATCACCAGGCATGAAAAGCTTGAAGCACTGCAGTTTGCATAGCAACATAGTACAAATATCCTGGCAATGATCCCCCACCACTCAGAAGAGACGATCTACGAAACCAAAGCACCAAGAGAGTGCATTATCCCAAAGTAGGAGAGTGCTTGCAATGTAATTGGCTCCTCTATTTTTCCTTATGTGATAGCCTGGAGAAATAATTATCTCTTTCAGTTAAAAATTGATTCTCCATTCTTCTTACTAATTGCTAAAGCTTGTAGGAATTCACTAATAATTTTAATAAGCAAAGTTGTTATAAACAATTATTTACTGTTTTGTAGAGATTTTGAAGATTTTAAAGTAACATTTTCAAAAAAAATATGTTTCTGGTGATCTTGCATTGATTTTAAAAAAAATTAGGACCTTTCTCCTTACAAAAAAAGCTTTAAAGCACAGATTTTTAAAGAAAAAAATATTATGAGAAAAACTAAAAAAAAAAATAAATCAGAATTAAATTTTCATTTTAAAGTACATTATGTATAGTTTTCTTTCTTTTCCAAGTCAGGATATCACAGAATCACAGACTCACAGAATGGAAGGGGTTGGAAGGGATCTCTGGAGATCATCTAGTCCAACCCCCCTGCCAGAGCAGGGTCACCTAGAGCAGGTTGCACAGGAACGCATCCAGGCAGGTTTTGAATGTCTCCAGAGACGGAGACTCCACCACCTCTCTGGGCAGCCTGTTCCAGTGCTCTGCCACCCTCAGGGTAAAGAAGTTCCTCCTCACGTTTAGGTGGAACTTCCTATGCTCAAGTTTGTGCCCGTTACCTCTTGTCCTGTCGCTGGGCACCACTGAAAAGAGCCTGGCCCATCCTCCTGACACCCACCCTTTAAGTATTCATTGGCATTGATAAGATCTCCCCTCAGTCTTCTCTTCTCCAGGCTAAAAAGACCCAAATCACTCGGCCTTTCTTCATAAGAGAGATGTTCTAGTCCCCTAATCATCTTCTGTGTTCTACCTAACCATCTAATATGTTCTATTTATTTTTCAAATCTTGTTTCTGTTTGCAACAAAAGGTCAAAGTGCTTTTGTTTTCTGAAAACCAAAAATTTTGAATTTTGATGTGCTCTAGTCACCACAGAAGAGTTTCTAACCATGGGTTTATGGGTAGATGGTTGTTATTTTTCCATTAGCTCCTTCAATAGTCAAGGGAGAGAAATAAGCACTGTCCATTTCACATTTGGTTTCCTACCTATCTCACAGTAAAGATGGTATCACCCATTTTACAATTCAGTCTTATGTTACATATAGCTCAGGCAGCTATATATAGTAGTGTACTCCCTCGGCTCCCACTGATTCTCTTTGTTCCATATTCCCACTGCTTCCCCTAGATGAGGACTGGTATTTTTCAGACCCTATGATTATCTGCTTCTGGGAGTGAACCTCACCACCCACCCCAAAATCCTGGTCTTCCTAAGAATGACTGAGGTTTTTTGCTGTTTGGCTGTGTACACTGGGTCACTGAAAGTCAGATGTGCATTTAAGCAAGAAAGAGGGCAGGAATGACTGTCTAGGGGCAAGGAGTGAGCCCCGATGCTGCCAGCAACAGCTTGCTGTTAAACAGGCCTTGCTGTTATATTAAACTATACCGTTAGACTCTATCTCATGAGAAAATAATTGCCCTGTGAGTTACTTCTCGCAAAGATAACTTAAACTAGTTGTTTACTTTTTAAAAGCTTTTAGTCAGATAAATCACACTGGCAGCCTGTAAGAAGAATTGTGTGTGCTAAAAACAACAGCAATGAAAATTTCTTCATCTTTGTCAATGGCAAAACTGAAAAATTAAATGACCCTGTTAGACCAGAAACCTATACGTAAAAGAACATAAATCACTTATTTTAGCTATCATGTCTTTCCGGATAGCCAAAGAGAAAATGATGTTTGTTATTTCCTTTGATAAAACAACTGAAATATACAGCTCCAAAACCACGGATTCTGTACACAGGAGAGAAGTGAATTCATACTGGTCAAAGTTTTCTGAACTTCTGATTCTAACGGGAATCCAGAAGGCAATTAGAGTTTCTTGACCTCTGTGAAGTCAAATTATACCAGTTACATGATTGCACTGATAAGAGTGCAAGGCTATCAAGAAACATAATAGGAAATACTGAATAATCATCTGTTTGGAAAGGAATGGAAACCCTCTTGCCCAGTTTTTAAGCCAATTCTTGTTGAAAGTTGAGACTTCTCTGCAGAGAAATTTCTCACAAGGACTTGCTGTCTCTTGCTTTCCTTTGAGGTAACTAGCAGAGACCATTTCGGTCACAGAACTGTGGCCTACAGGCTGGCCTGACCCCGTTGAAGGTCTGTTCCCCTTCAGCATGTCACAAAATACGTCTCTACATTTCACAAAAGATACCTTTACATTGAACTTTGACTCTCTCTGAATAACTGGGCAGGGCGGGGGTGGGGGGGGAAGTGAAGCACCACTGTGTTGGCATGATTCTTGCTGAATCAAACCACTGAATTGAGAATATGATGGCATTGTTGTCTCTATTGTGCTGCCTGAAAGACAGAGTAGAATAGAAGTTATCAGCAACCAGTGCTTACAATAATGGAAGATACTAAAACAGTCATTGTTTTAAATCCTCTGGAAACAAATCTAAGTCCTTCTGCAGCTTGGAAAAGTTTGAAAACAGAAATTCATACACACAGACCTTGGATTATCTTGAATTATTGCAAAAGCAAGTCAGCAAAGTTTGCATAGTCACCCCATCCATTACTTAAAGATTTTATGATATTTTATAACTCCAAATTAAAGTACGGTGTTTATGCAGTCATAGAGGTGTAAATTTGAAAAAAAAATAATAATTAAATAAATAAACATTTTCCGCCCACCAGTTCCTTGGACTGAGCAGTGATTTTGTAGTTTCGGGGAACGGCGAGGCTGAACCAGGACAGACAATTCTGTCTGAAAGAACAACTATGACAAAACTGGCAACTACAACTCTGAAGCTCTATTCTTCAGGCTAAACGTTAGCTTTCTATTATGATCCATCCTCTGAAAACCTGAGATGTGCTGAAACAAAGATGCGTCCTTTTCACTTGAACCATGAAATGCACAAAGTCAAAGTATTGCATTGCAATGTTCATGTTGTCCTCCAGTTAAGCCTTTCAAGGAGTGTTTATTGCAGATATTTATATTGGATACTACGGGGAATGTTACCTTTTCTTCCATCTGAGGATTGCAGATGTTACTTATTTTGCTATTCAGTGTACCATTCTGCTTTTGGGAAATAACAAAACAGGGAGATACAGGCATTTCTGGCTTTATGTGAGGGAGAGGCGAGTTTTCCAGCAAATGAACAGCACACTGGAAAAAAACAGTATTAGTTTTCAATGGATAAGCAGCAAGCTGTTTCCATAATTATAGCTTAAATTCACAGAATGTCTTTAAGTTTGCAGAGTGGCTGCTTGCCCATAGCCATGTTGAGGTAATGCCAAATGCCAGAGCAGTTATATGCTTTGAAATAAAGTCCATGTTCAACGGACTGCTTCTCTTTCTTTTCCATATTTACCTCCAGTTTAAGCTAACAGGAAGATGGTCTGAAATTAGTTTGGGACCTTGACAATTTGAACACATCTGAAAAATTGCATTGATCATATGTAATGGATTTGCTTACTTGTACTTACTTGTACTTGTACAGCTGTAGAAATATATTTTGGATATCACCTCCCGGTTAGGTGGAAAACTTGAGCAGGAATGTTTTATTATGTGAAGAACATACTATAATTGGAGATATCATTTCATAGCATTGTTAAGAGTCCTTGATGCATATCTCCTGCCAGACTGGCCTTGAAAGCCATCAAAGGGTTTGCCCAATGCGTGTGGAAATGAGTGGGAGTAATCTCTTTGATTTCAGTAGGTTTCGCTTATTGACTTCACCAACATGTTGTTCAGTACATGCTCACTTCTGTTTAAGGCACTTCGTTTTCTTGCCACACACTTTAACTTTTCTCTGTCACTCCTGTACAGCAGGCAAACAAGACATGAGAATTAAAACAAGGTGGTGAGCTAGGAACAGAAATGAATCATTCAGCTGTGGAAATGGGTTGTGATTGAACAGAGTGGAATATTTTGAGTAAATGACTACGTCTATGGAAAAGCAACACAGTGGGTCTTTTTTACCACTTTGGAAAGGTTTTTAAAACAAACTACTTCGGGTTTTTGGCAGTTAAATAGGATTTTGCCATAAACTTTATTAACAGTTTCCTCTGTAGTGAGTGGAAAGCCTAGAAATAGCCTTTCATATTGTCAAAAATAAAATACGTGGATGTTTCTATGTAGATATAGTAGAGTGAAAAACCTGTCAATGAAAGTTTAATTCCTGATGAAAATCTAGCTGCATTTACCTGTGATCACTTGGCCTTTACTCAGAGAAGATTGCTAATGATTTCCCTAGTAATCACACTTCCAGCGGCCCTGCATAGCAAAAGAGAAGGATTGCACAGTCCTGTACCATGAACAAGGCTTCAGCACAGGCTATGGAAAACCAGCTGAGATTTTCTGTTCTTGATCAGAGAGTCTTGGGAAGGACTTGGCTGCAAATGGGGGTGGAATTGCTCTGGAGGAGCTGGAGGGACCTGAAGAAAGGCAATTACTACAGAAAGCGTCCTTGGGAAGCAGTCTGGCATATGAGTTTTATAAGGCAGTTACTCCATGCTTTATAGAAGTAGATTTGGCAGAGGAAAGGAACAAGTTAGATCACTATGGTAAAAATTAGAATTTCACTAACACCATAAACTAATTAAAAAACAAAAATAATGTTGGCTTGCCTAAGATTTGCCTGACAAAGGGTTTGGCAATGGTCGACATAAGTGCTTATCCACAAAACGTAGTGTTATGTTAATTGCCTTCCAGATCTTAGAAGTGAAATTGCTTAAAAATATCTGATTACTAATCTGTCTATGGAGTGTGAAATGTGTAGACCTAAAGCCATTTTTTTTTCACCTTTAAAGCAGGCTTCAAAGGACTCCTTGTGTTGAGTTAATCAAAATGTTTGAGATTTTGCTATAGAATATAATGGACGATTTTATTTTGAACAATTATTCTGTTGGTAAAATAGCTGGTTTTGTTTGGAACCCACTGCAATAAAAACCTCTTTTTTAGAAGTAAAAAGGGATGGGCCTGCTTCTTAGCCACTTCTACAGAAATGAGATTTCTTTTCAAGTTTGATTTATTGGCAGCTTTTTGGCGTTATGATTCACTAAACATGTCATCCAGATCCTCTTGAAGGTAAAACTCAGTCAATGTTGGGATGTTGATGGAGGAGTTCTAACTATGAAACCACTGGGATTATAAATTTTCTCTGTGCATAAACTTTCAGACAGCTTTGCAATGTTGAGATTACTAGTTAATTTTTGTTTCCTGTACAAATAAACAAATCTATGATGTTTCTATATAGTTATTGGTGATGTAGCACAAAAGTTCAACCTTACTTCAGACAGAATTTCATTTTTGTACTTAAGAAACACAATAAATAAAAATTCATTCAGATTAAACCAGAAAGAATCACAGATTTATTTCTAGATTCCAGAAATGGCCAATTTTATTTTGTCAACTTGATGTTTTAATCCTTAAACTGAGAGAGTCAAGAACCTGAGGAATGGTGCCTCCTCATTCCAATTGCTTTTTGTGTACCTAAAGACATAAAATAACAAATAGCCAAGGATAAAAAGTGTCTGTCTTCTGTGTTAGGGTCAGTTTCACAGGGAAATGGAATCTGAAAAGAAAAACCTCTACGCTAGAAGACATATCAGTCAGATGTACCTCTCCCATCTCTTCGCCACATATTTGAATAACAGAATGTGACAGAATCTAGAAATCATTTGTTTCCATCTTTTCTCACACCTGCTTTTCAACCTCAAATCTCATGCAGCAACATGCTTCAGATTAAGAAAATCTGTCTACCAGTAAATAAGACAAAGTAGAGCCCAAAAGAATCCTGTAAACCAGATTACTGTTACAAGAATTGGAAGCAAAAGAACTGTGAGAAAGCGCTTTTGTTTTTTTTTTCAAGTCGATCAGAAGACCGAGGTAAAATGTAGCCTTGCCTTCATAAAGAATGAGAATATTTTCTGATGATGTGGGCTGATATGAAAAATGCAAACAGATTTGAAGTAACTTCAAGAATTAAATTTTTGGTTCTTTTCCAGGAAATGAAAGGGGTGAGTTATTAAAATATGAGTCTTTATTTTTTTTCCCCTGGAAGCTCCACCATCTATACGGGGACTTGAGCTTCCTTATATACTTTCCTAATTTAGCTGCCCGTGCTTAGATGACATGAATACACCGGAAGTGCCATCCCACTAAGCTAAGTGCTACACTTGCAGCCAAGAGAAAAAAATTTGGTTGATTCACTCATCTCGGCTTCAAGTTTGGACGGTCCACTCAGGTCATGGGCACTATGGGTGACTGAAGTTTCAACTAAACACAGTTTTGCTTTCCTAGTCTTACTGAGAAATTGTCTCCCAAAAACTGTCATAGTTTTCCTTCCAACGTTACATGCATTATAACTCTACATATGGTTTTCACGTGGCTGACTGTCTTGTTGTCATTTATGTATTTCTGTATATCATCTTATCTGAACTTGCACAGGCCTTTAATGAATTTCTCCCTTCTTCCATGCCACACAGCCCCAACAGATGTTTGAAGTGGATAAACAATATTAACATCTTTCCTGAGAAAAATATGAAGTTCATTTTACTAGATTTGAAATGGCCATTGTTTAAAAGGGATGTTCTTTGTATCCCTTCCCAGTCTCATAGATCCTATTTTATTTTCTAGTTTACTGGAAAAAACCCTTGGATGCAATAATACAAAGGGAGCTGTGGACATAAATTATAGTAGTATATGGAAAACCCTATGCTTATGACTTCTCTTAAAATGATACATAGCTGATTCGCTTCCAGTTAATGTGATTTTCCACTGAAATCTTGAAGTATGTATAAATATGTTTCATAATCACAGAAGACTGGATTTTTCCGACGTGCTTAAATATCTGAAATATGCCTTCCACTGAAAATAAAATAAAAAAAACAAGCCTGTTAATGAAAGTTAAAGAATGTTAATGAACCATTTTTTATTCATGTTAATGTTTATTCCGGTCATTTTTCTCATCTGTTTTCTGTTATTTTAAGGTGAATATTAGCTGTCTTTACCTCAGCAGCTGATAAGGATAATCATGTTGAAGGTATGTAGAGGTAGGAGCATTTGTTTTCTTAAAGGCACGTGGTAGATATGTAGGCAGGTATCAGGCCTGAGAACAAAGATGGAAAATTGCTGCTGAGAAAGCCTGTATCAGCTGTCAATTGTATACTTCATCTCATATCAATACCTCTGTGCTTCAGTCACGATTTTTAAGAATCAATTTCTTTGTGATATTAAGACGAATGAGTCTCTTTACATAAATCACTGAGAAATAAGATAGGGAGAGGTAGTTTCTGTCATTAGACATACTGATATACTTGAGGGAGGGGGACAGGTACAACCTCTGCAGCAGACAGGTGTACAACTGTAAAATAATTTCAGTTGGAAGAGTCTCCAGAAGCCACCTGGTCCAACCCCTGCTCAAAGCAGGATTAACTTTAAAGTTAGACCAGGCTGCTCGAAGAGCCCCATGTCTATAAGGGCCAAAGCCCTGACTTCATCATGTGTCCAGGCATTGACCCACAGGATGGATCTGTTCCCACCCTGGCCCGTCCCCTTGGATGGTGTATTGGGTGTCAGTGGCAAGGTGTTGGCAGGAAAGCTGCAGGGGGGCCTCTGTGAGGAGAGGCCAGGGCTGCCCAATGCAGGACGCAGCCAGTTCCAACTGGAACCCACCACATGTCACAGCTGAGCCCCCCAGACAAGATGGTGGAGCCTCTGGAAACTGTATTTAAGAAAGGACAAAACACTGCCCTGCAGTGAGGGTGAGGACAAAAAAAGTGTAAAAAAAACCCCTGCAAGCAGCAAGGTGACAGAAGAAGGAGAGGAACAAGGTGGTCCAGGGGCTGGAGGAGAGATTCTCCTGCAGCCCATGGGGAAGACCATGGTGAAACAGGTTGTCACGCTGTAGCCCGTGGAAAGGACCATGTGAGAGCAGATACACACACTGCAGCCTGTGGAGGAGCTCATGCTGGAGCGGGTGGATATGCCCTGAAGGAAGCTGCAACCCTTGGAGAGCCCATGCTGGAGCAGGTTTTCTGGCAGGAACTGCAGCCCATGGGTAACATACGCTGAGCAGGAGAAAAGTGTGAGGAGGAAGGGATAGCAGAGAGGAGCCATTATTGACTGACCACAACTTCCCATTCCCCTTTTGTCACTAGGGAGGAGGAAGGAGAGGAGTCAGGAATGGAATGAAGTTGAGCCTGGAAAGAAGAGGGGGTGTAGGGAAAGTGTTGTTAGTTTTATCTTTGTTCCTCATCATCTGACTCTATTTTATCATCAACAAATTAATTTTCCCCAAGTAGAGTCTGTTTTGCCCATAAAGGTTATTGGTAAGTGACACCTCTGTTTTTGTCTTGACCCCTAGATGTCTTTTTCATCTTATTTTCTCCCCTTGGTCTGTTGAGGAGGTGGAGTGAGAGTGTGTCTTGGACATTTGGCAGCCAGCCAAAGTCAACCCACCACAGCTGACAGTACAAAGGAGAACGTCACCTTCGCTCCCATGCCCCTCTCTCCAGCCCCCAGAGCCCTGGAGTCACTCCTGATAAAGCTTACTCTAGCAGTACCGCTAATACCCACGCTGAAGACCACAAAAGGATAACCACCCAAGGGCTAGATGAGCCTCTGCACTCGTTCTGCAACACCTCACATCTGGGATGCCACTAAGCAAGACATCTCCAGGACAGCAGGTCTGGACCAGTGCCTCTTTTCCATACAGCAGGGAATCCACAACCACACTAAATAAAGCATTCTGCTGTAGCTAGCATAGGCTTATTTGTCAAGAGAAGGTCCAAATCAGAAGATGATTTAATCTGAAATGAGGTTTTCTGCAGTACTTGTTCATTTTCTACCCCATTTCCTATGTGCACAATCTAGAGCATGCTGTGAAATAGATGTTACATAAACATGCCCTTTCCATCAAGGGAATGTATCCTTTTCAAGTCAGTGGATGCTCTTCATCAGTCTTTGAAGATGCATGCTGGGTAGAGATTCTTACTATGTGTAGAAGGGTCTTTGTCTATATGCTGATGGTGTTGTGAAAGGTATCTGATTTACAAGGGAAGAACTGAGATGAGCACACGTGGCAAATACGACATTTTTATGAAAAACAAGATATCTTCAGATAACTTATTTTCAACATGTCAAGAACTTTGATATCTTCATGCACAATAACAAGAAAGAAATCAAATTTAAATTAGTGCAGAAGAGCCAGCATACTTGTTTGCTCTCCTTTTGGCACAGAAGTTGGTTTAAGTAATCTTTTCCCCTTCTTTTTCCATTATAAAATTTCTACGTGTATGCACTCCTCCAATGTTACTGACATTCATGATACTCACATATGGCAATCATTGACTACTGCAAAAACGTACCACAGTTGATTTAATTATTTTCCTAGAATGTTATTCGAGGAATTTAGGTACAAGCCTGAGTTCTTAGAGATACACTCTATATTTAGTATCATCTTCTAATGAAGAACATACATACTTGATTTTGGAAATAACATTATATACCTGTCACAACTACATAACAGACATCTAATTTTTTCTCAATGGAAAATGTGAAGGCATGCTCAATATTTTGCAAGCAGACAGATAAAGCTTTAGTCTTGCAAAGAGAAATAGTGAAATATTTCAAGCCCAGAAGACTTCAAGGGTCAGACCTGGAGGGGTCTTTGTACTCTAGTCCTGATTTTAAAAACAGTTTGGAAGATAGGCTATGTCATCAAGAAAAGTCTTTTTGACGTCAACCATTACCTAATAAAGGTTAAAATACTGGTTTACAGACTCTCTCTCTTGCTTGTGACCCACAAGATTCTATGCGCTATCAACAAACTCAAACTTCTTGTTCCACTTTTAGGTCACTTAGTTTTTATATAGTTTTTGAACCGGGCCAATTTACATGACTTCTACTTTTCTTCCCTTCCAATAACATCATTCTTCCTCAGCAACACTCTAAGGATTGTTCTTGTCTGTCCGCATCTCCTACTTGCCCATGTACTTCCTTTTCTCCCTGACTTGATCTGACCCTGGAACTTAAGGACATGCTTAAGCTGATACCACGAGACCCTTGGCTAGACTCTAACTCCTCTCTAAACAAATAACTTCTTCCATGGAAATCATAACTGCGTAAACAGAAATTAACTCTGTAAATAACTCTTCAAGGCCAACAGGAACTGTGAACATGACCATCTCCTTGGCTGAATATTACTGTGGTTGTCTGGGTAGAGGTTAATAGAGACAGATCAGCAGAATCCAGCCTCATATTTTTGGCAAGTGGGATCTGGACAAATGTGAAGCCAAATGAAGCCTGTACTTAGACGGTGTCTCCTTATCAAGGATTTCCTTGGTCAAAGTTTTGCAAAAGTTGGAGGTATAAAGTTCGTATTAATAAAGTGAGGTAAGCAGACCTTTAAACTGAAATTCAATTCACCTGCCTCTATCAATCTGAAAATTAGCTGTCTAGTGTAGCCTTGCTATTTGAGCTCTCTGGGTAGCTAACGGAGAGCAAGAGGTATCTTCAGGGTCACACTCCTCATTTGTCCAGAGGTATCTCAGTTTTCTTTCCTTTTTTCCTTCCTTGCCATAAATGAAGCGCCCATACTGACTTGAACAGAATTGAGCTGCTGTCGCACTGAAGTTTAATGACAAAGCATTTCTGGATTTGCAGCTCCACTGAATGTAATTGTCATGGTCTTAGAGGGAAAACATAAGCATGACCATTGGACACGTATGTTTATTAAACTTTAGATTTTCAAAATGGTACCTTTTACTACTTTTTTCCACAGAAAACCAGTTTTTTGCTCTTTTCCAATTAGTTCTAATAATGTATAGAAAAAAACCAGACAATTCTAGAAAATACATCATTTGACCTTTCAGTTGCCATCATTAGTATGCCTAAAAGGCTGCATAAAGTTATGTATATCTGTATCTATCCTTGGTCACTTTTTAACAAAACTAGTTTTTTAAGATAACCTAAGTGAAAACAAATGTTAATAATGTCACTGAAAGTTCCTGGAAGTTTGAAGAATTGTTTTATTCCCTTCAGGGCTGGTGATATTATTCTATGAGTTTATAAAATGTTTTGTTAGACTAGTTTATGTTTTAAAACTCCCACTTTGCTGCCAAAAGTTATAAAAATAGTTCTCAGTGTAATGTCAATGATTTCATTCATAGCAGCAGTGCAAGAGAACACCCAATGTTCAGGAGGACTGCTGCATGCAAAATGAGGACTTCGAAGAAAGTACACAGGAGATGAACGCTCACAGAGCTGTGTGCTGGGCTGAGGAAAAGCTGCTCCACCCTGAATGTCAGCCGTGATGAACACTTTATTCAGAGCTGCTGCTGCCAGAAGAAAAAAGCAGTAAACTAGTCTGTTGTGCCTGAAGTCCTTTGCCAAAGCATCTACACTCCATATTATGGAGATCTGGAGCATGTCGAGAGAAGGGCAACAAAGCTAGTGAGGGGTCCAGAGAAGTATTAGGAGTGGCTGAGGGAACTGGGGTTATTTAGTCTGCAGAAAAGGAGGTTGAGAGGAGACCTTAGGACTCACCAAAAATACCTGAAAGGAGGTTGTAGAGACGTGGGGGTTGATCTCTTCTCCCAAGTAACAAGCAATAGGAGAAGAGCCCAGCAAAACATGCATGAGATCCAATCCTAGTCCCGGACTTGGTCAACGGTTTATGTCTCAAGGACTGCAATCAATCCTTTATCTCACTTAGCTAAGATTTCAAAGGTTAGCACGCCACTAGTCACTTAGCGAGAATCTGTTGCGGCAAGGAATCTCTCAGCCTCGAGGAGTAGAACCTTAAGCCAGGGTCCCCACTCAAGGGCAGATCCTGGCGTGCAGCACGCTGCCGTGCAGGAGAGCTCAAAGGGCTCTTGGGCTGAGTAAGATAATTGACCTATAGTCATATTCGCATGGGAACAAAATCTCTAGGTCCCCACTCCAGACAGTGTTTAGGCTGTGTTGCCAGCCATCCCCCAAAGTCTAGGTGCAACTCTTCACAACTCCCACTGACGGTTATGGCTTGAGCAGGAGCCGGAGGAGGGGGGAAGGTAGAGAGCACACCGCCACACTGCTTCCGACCCTCCCACTTTGTGCATGACAAAGTGAGCTGGCCTTGGCCGTTCTAGCACTAAGTATAAGCAGGAGCCTCTCTGCATGCCATTCCTTGGTATTCACTAGGAACATCAGACCTTATCTGCTAGAAGCGGACGCTGTCTGAAAAAGATGCTGTTAACTTCAGAGAGTGAGTTGCTTAGAAGAGGCAAAGTCAAATGACCGAAAAGAAAACGGGTTCCGTTTTACCTCCAAGCAGGACAACCACGAAGTCGGGGCAGCCCTGTACCGCCCTCACAGCCATCCCACCCCTCGCAGGAGGCCTTGCTGCCTCACTCACCAGCTCCCTGAGCAAATGCCCACCAGCTGGCACATCTCCCCAGCTAGGGACCTGGCATGGGCACCTCCTAGGGAGCGTGTTGCGCACGGCGGGTCGTATCGTCTGGGAGGGACATGAGGGACAACATTTATGCTGGACAGCATGTTCCACGCTAGAAGCTCCACAAGCTCTTACGCTTCTGACCCTCCCACTTTGTGCATAAGAAAGTGAGCTGGTCTTGGTTGCTCTATCACTAAGTATTAGCAGGAGCCTCTCTGCATATTGTGTCTTGGTATTCACTAAAAACATCAGATCTTATCTGCTAGAAGTGGACACTTCCTGGAAAAGACCCTATTAACTTCAGAGAGGTGGGGGTTGATCTATTCTCCCAAGTAACAAGCGATAGGAGAAGAAGAAATGGCCTCAAGTTATGCCAGGGGAGGTTTATATATGATAGCAGGAAAAATTCCTGCACCAAAAAGGTTATAAAGTATTGGAACAGGCTTCCAGGGAAGTGGTGCAATTGCCACNCTGACCCTCCCACTTTGTGCATAAGAAAGTGAGCTGGTCTTGGTTGCTCTATCACTAAGTATTAGCAGGAGCCTCTCTGCATATTGTGTCTTGGTATTCACTAAAAACATCAGATCTTATCTGCTAGAAGTGGACACTTCCTGGAAAAGACCCTATTAACTTCAGAGAGGTGGGGGTTGATCTATTCTCCCAAGTAACAAGCGATAGGAGAAGAAGAAATGGCCTCAAGTTATGCCAGGGGAGGTTTATATATGATAGCAGGAAAAATTCCTGCACCAAAAAGGTTATAAAGTATTGGAACAGGCTTCCAGGGAAGTGGTGCAATTGCCACCCTGGTACATATTGAAAAGATGGGTAGCTGTGGTGCTTCGGGACGTGGTTTAGTGGTGGTTTTGGCATTGTTAGGTTCATGTTTGGACTTGCTGATCTTAAAGGTCCCTTCCAATATAGCTGATTCTATGATTTGATGATATATAACTGAGGAGCATTGTACATAGGAAACATTCCTCCATTCATCGATAGTTGGTAGGGCATGAAGTAGTTTAGAATTTTATTTTTTTTTATTATTTTTTTTACCTTGTGGTGTATTAATTAGCCGATTCTGCCATCTATTAGGAAAGATATAACTACGTGTGGAAAGCTGAATGACTTAAATGGGAACTTTCCCAAGATTTTCGACTTCTCCAGATTTTAGACAATAAACAGGAAATGCTGAATTCACCCGGAGTTAGGTATATATTGTGGTTTTAGAAGTACATCACTATCGATCATGTCATGAAACATGTTTACACAGAAAAGGCATGACTTTTCTGTGTCTCTTTAGTTACTTTGTCTATTTACTTGGAGTATCGGAAATGTTATGACATGAAATATACTTTATGTAGCAGAAATCCCAGATCATCAACTTTCTAGCTTCCTTTGACAAGCTGTTGCATGTCACCTCACTCTTTCCCTGAATGTGTGTGCTTTAAGTTAACTCAAACAAAAATCATTACTGCTCCTCTGGGTCAGCCAGGAAGCAGAAGTCTGTGTCCAGCTTTCCTGAAGGTACTGTTCTTTATCCTAGAGTTTCATGAATATGTCCAAAAAACCCCTCTTATATAGCACTCCCCAAAACGTGCCTGTCCAAACTTTGATTTAGATCTCAATTTAGATGTTAGTCTAAAAGCAAGCTTAATGTTGGCAGAAAAGTGCAACACAGGCTTTCCACTGTTCATAAAAAACCAGTTTATTTTCCTTAAAAAGCTGCACAGGTACCCATGGAAAACAGTTCAGGATGCTCTCTGGTGATTCACAGGCAACAGGAACACAACTGAGACTATGAAGGAGGCGGGACAGTATGTATCCTTGAGAGGTGTTTGCTCTTTGCCTTTAGGGTCACAGCCATTTCTAGAGTGGAGGTGCGTGTCGCTTTTGAGACCCCAACATCCATCCTCGCAGTGAGCATGGACAGTGTCATAGAATCTCATGGAGCAATATGGCTTACTGGAACAGGACTTATGCAGCAACTCAGTTTATATTTTATCCTCATTATTTCCCAGCACATCCAAACTTTAATTTCTTTTTCCACAAGAAAGCAGAGATTTGTCACTCATACACAGGGCAGTAAATCTTTGTCTCTTTAATGTCATGTCCTGTCCTCGCTTCCACAATGGGCTCATGAAGGAACTTAATTGCTCATGCTGCAGGTTTTACCAGCATAGATTATAAAACCAGATGCAATAGAAATACACAGTCAGGGACATATTTAAATAAGCAGGGCCTCTGATTACCTTACGCTTTCTGCCTTAGACAATGGGGCTGATGCAGGTTAACCCACATGCTTTAGAGTGAAGCATTTTGATGTTTGTCCCAAAGAAGAGTAGGAACAACAGGAAGGAAAGAGAGGTATCAGCTGTAATACTCTTTCTCATGGTATGTGTTCATAGAGTAGGGCAACTGAGACAGAAGGAAGAGAAATATCCAAAAATAGGATGTGGTTGATATTAGTCATATTCAGCAGTTCTCTCATACTGTGTAAGTTATTTTGCAGATTGCAGCAGCCACACTCTCAAGTGCCGATGATAGATCAGGAGTAAAAACAGAGAAAGAAGGGGAGAAAACAGAGAAAGAAGAGGAGACATTACTGATGTGGTAAACACACAGAAGAAGTTTTGATGGGTCAAGACAAGCCAAACAGATTTGTTGTACCCTTCCGGTTATGAAGAACAGATTTGTATCTCAGCAGTAACAGGAAAGCAGTAAATTAGGAATTAATGGACTGGGACTGTGGAGTCCCCCTCCTCTGCTTGCTTGTTTGCTTAATGGCTTTCAAGTACTTGGAAAATCCCTGAGGCATTGCCCCATCTCTGTGTGCCCTAAACAGTCTGGATGGCACAGCTTGCATATACTGGATGCTGATTAATGTCTAAGAAATCATTGCTGAAGAGGAGCATTAGACCTATATATGTTAAAGTATAGAAGAATAACCCTTTTGTTCTCATTTATTAGCAAAATACCTAGAGGAGCAGGAGTGAAAAGAGGCAGCTGTGAGGATTCCTAGCAGATTCACACTGTGGGACGACTTGCTTAAAGGTTTCTCATGGTATTTCGCAGAGCTTTGTGTGCTCTAAAGTATTTTCTATACATAGTGGCTGTTTTGTTGTTTGGTTTTGGGGCTTTTTGTTGGGGTTTTTTTGTGTTTGTTTTTTTTTTTTAATTTATTTTACAGAGTCTGTGTCTCCATGGGAATTTCTTCAGTGACCGTGCCTGACTGAGCAATTTCTTCACTCTCTCCCCCATGCCCTGCCCCTGCACAACCTTAGAATAAGTGTTTGCAGAGCCATTTTCTAAAGTGGATTGGGAAGCTGATTGAGCTGAAGACAAAACAATTTTTCTTCCCAGCTAGATACATTCCTCAGTCCAGTTCAAATTAGGGTTCCTTAACCAGCTCTGTTTATATAGCACTGAGAGATGTGCTAAGGCAGAAATGTGCTGTGCAGGCAAAAATAGCTCAAGCCAGCCTGTTGCTCAGTCTGAAACCATAAATGTATAGCATAGCCATAGGATGGATAAGGTGGTGTGATTGCAGGCTATTTCTTTGCTCCTCTTTGCCCTGCCCATCGGCATTTATTCCCTCCTCTTACCAAGCACTGGCACTGCAGTTCAGCAGACTGAGTAATAAGTGGGCTCAGGAAGCTGGAGACCAGTTGAAAAAGAAATGGACGGTTTTCAGCTGGATTAGCTTCCTGATTCAGCTTCACTGAGTGGTTACACACATGCCAGTGTTGTTTCATGGCAGGACAGACTAGATTTAAGACTTAGGCTTTAACTCCTATGGAATTTCGTGATCAAAACCCATGCGTCCATGTTGCCGCCTTCTCTCTATCATTCTTGTTAAGGTTATAAAAGCATATATCTTGGTTTCAGGCAAAAATAAGAGGATGTTAGAGATAATAGTTATAAACATGTTGTCTATGCGTCTCTTCCACAGAAATAAGAAAAATGCATAGAAATGCAGAAATACAAAGAGAAAGACCTCCTTTCCCATGAAGGCTACTCATTAAACCCAGTTTCTACCAGGTAGAAGAGGTGGCTCGTCTGCCTCATTTTGATGTATTTTTACATTTTAAGAAGCTGCCCTCACAATGGTGGCTATATATCCTGAAGTCTGGACTTTCTTTCTTTTTCATACTGAAAAAATACAAAATGACTGTACTGGCACATATTCTTTAGTCAAGGAGTTATTGTGTATTATGACATCAGAAAAGGGATATTGCTGGTGAAGAACCAAAAATAACCCTCCTCATGGACACAGACAGCTATATGGGTATTCAAGAAAAAAATGCAGCCTGTGGGGTTTCTTTTTTTAAGGAAAATCAATTCCCTGCACTGCTGCAAGGATGAAGTCACATGCATAACACAGATGCTGCCATTGTAGGTTTAGTTTATATTGGTCTCGTATCTGTCTGCAATATCTAGCTACTCACTCAGCTAATAAAGAGACAGAAGAGGAGAAGAAAAGGGAGTCTCTGGGAAGACATAAAAATATCTCCTGAGTTTATGCTATTGCACTGCTTAAAAAAAGAGCAAAACAAAACACGAACAAAACAGGAGGAGTGACTAAATTGTATGTGTGACACAGGGAGCAATTTCTGCTACCGTTCACACTATTGCAAAAGACACCTTTAAATAGCTAAAGTAACTCTTCCAAAACATTGTTTATTTCAGAGGTATATGGCGTGGGTAAAGGTGCAACTGAATCTCATAGGTCTATTTAAACTGTCAGTATAGTAAAATTCATGTACTGACTATGAATGAAAGACAAGGGTTTTTTCCTTTGCTTCGCTTCTATTTTCCTGGCCGTTATTTCACCTATTTAAGCTGCAGCTTCCCCATGTTTTCAATGGAGAAACCTCAGTAAACCTTTCTCTGACCTTCTGTGTTTTTAACTTTATCAATGAAAAACCGTATGTAAGAGCACAGACGTGTTATTATTAACAGTCGCATGTGGGTCTATACTAATATGTAGCAAATCTTTTTGAAAAACAAAATTATATATATCCATCGCATTTTTCCCTCTAGTAAGTACTTTTTCTTCTATTTTGCCAAAGAGTAGGCTCAACCTTTTTCTGACTTTCTTGCCCATCCTTTGAGAGATCCTCTTGGAGGCTCTCACACACTTTTCAGACTCCAGTGCTTTTCTTTTTCTGCTTGAAAGGTATGCCTTTATACCAGAGTCTGTCAGATCCAGCAGGAGGAGAAAGAAAGATTCAGGGTTTGGACTTTTTTCACGTGTTAGATTTGTGTACATTTACTGTGTGCTGATTGTTTGTGGAGATTTCCAGTTGGCACATTGTCCCATAGCAAATGGACCATGGCTGGGAGCTCATATAGGTGCAGGTAACTCCACGTATCCAGTGGTACCTGCATCATTTACACTGATTTAGCAGGTTTTATGGTCCTCCTATTGCCAACAAATAGTGCAAAGACATCATTGGGGCCAGAATCTGCTACTCTAACTCACTGGAAGACATCACTAGCTATGACTAAGCCTGCCATGCTATAGATTTGAAGCCAACTCTATAACTACTTGAAGAATAAGCTTTCAATAATGACAGTGTCTCTGGGTGCAGTGGACTGAAGCAAATGTCATCACAAGCAGAAGTCCAGTGTATATACAAGCATTTCTTACCAACCACAGTGTTTACTGGCTCGCATAGCTCTTACGTGCTCACTACAACCACATACAGTAAGAAGGAAAAATTTGCTAAGAAGTATATACTTGGTTTGTTCCTCATTTTTCAATTTCTTATGTCAATCCAAACTAGATTATTTATTTTTGCAGTATGTCACCATGTGGTAATCAACCTGCAGAATGTTATCTAAGCAATACTCCATATATAATTTTAGACATGTACACAAAATAAATATCTCATTGATTAAAATAGAATTACCACAGGTAATGTGGTAACACATTACATGTGCACATGTGCATGAGGACACTCATGTATTTATTTCAATTCAGAATAAATTTCAGTGGGAATACACATTTTCAAAAGGTACCTATGGGAATTGGAAAGCCACGCTCCATATGCCTTCTTCCCTCCCTTCCTCATCTTCTCTCTTTCTCCCTTCCTCCCTTCCTTCCCAGTGCTTTGCTGTAGATGCCAAATGAATCTGAGAAACATGTGCTTTGTAAAATTTTAAACAATTTGGAAATTCACTCCAACAGATTCCAGTATTGGCTATCGCTATCCACTCTGAGAAATGATCAAAGGATTTTTAACAACGCAAAGGCAAATCCTTGTCTAAAGATGTTCTTATGTTTCTGGTGATGGATATAAACAATAGAAACTCATATGACCCTTTCATGCAGGTAAAGGCAATTCTTAAAAAAAGTGTTTATTCTTAACAGATTTGAAAGGGAAAACTGATTTTTATGAGATTTTTATAGAAAGATTAGTTGTAAATGAACTGTCATTAATGGGAAAATGCCATTCCATTTGCAAAATTTGCAGCTTTACAATCTAATTTCAGATATTTTTCTTATTTTCTTTAGGGAATCTTCTTGTCTGGCTATGTGCAGGAATCTAAATAATACAGAAATTATTTGAATGATAAACTGAGAATAACCACTGATTGATAAATTACTTTAATACCTTGTGTCTGGAAAGAGTCACAGAGCAATTGTGAAGCTATTGTTCCATTTCTGTTAATATATTTGATTTTATGGTCTCCCAGGCAAGCCATAGCAGAAATAAGGTCACTGTAAGTCATCTTTCCTTTGGGGACAAGAAATGCATTACGTAGTCTGACAATGCAGTAAACAAAAATAAAACAGAAATGTCCAGAAACAGTACTCTGTGGTCCTCTTTCTCAGTGATCTCAGCCCTGTGCCAATGACTCATTTCCAGAGAGAAATTCTAGTTAGAGGTACTACCAGAAAATCAAGACCAGCCTGAGAGAAGGGTCCTTGAGGGTGTTCTTTTGTACATGCTGTAACTCAAGATCTACTCTTGAGTATCATTCATGACAAATGTTTTCCTAATTTTTTTTCAAAGATCTCCAATGATGGAAAGATTCTACCACAGTCTATTTCAGTACCTGATACTCATATCATTACAGATTATTACTCATATTAGTAAATTTTTCCTAGTGTTCAGTCTTAGTCTCATGAATTAAACCCATTAATTCTTGTATTTGTCACAGTAATGTAAAAACATTTTATTCTTTCTCTCTTCAAATCAACCATGTATGTATTTCAGCAGTATTTTCCTGTCTCCTCTCACTTCCCTCCAGTTTGAACAATTGTAGTTCTTCAGTCTTTCCTCCCAGGCCATTTTTTTCAGATCAAACTGATCTCTGCTCTCTACTGAACTTTCTGAAATTACTTTCTGGAATTAGTTTATATGGTTTCTCCAATCTGCCATTCCCAACTGTGCTTTATCTCAAGTCTGACATCCTTTCTGCCTTGAATAGAAAGGTTCCTCAGTACATCTTTTTGAGCTTGTAGCTCTGTTTATATAATATAAGATATGATATCTTTTTGTAGCAACATGACTGCTGACTCATTTTCAGCTTTGATTCTTGAATCGTGTCTCTTCTTATCCTTTTTGGAAGAATTCGTATGAATAAGTTGTTCCCCAGTATGTAATTCATGTGTCTGAGTCTTCTTTCCCAAAGTGCATTTGTCCTTATTGAATTTCAGCTTATTTTTTCTGATGAAGTTGAAAATTTGTGAACATTATTTCAAATTCTGACTCTGTTCTCTGGAATACTAGTAGTATTGCCTATGTTTAGTTGGCTTAATGTTTGCAAGTTCAGTAAGCACTTTCCCCATTTCACAATCCTTGTCAATAACAAAAAAAATATGAATGGTGTTATACGCAAGACAGAAGGGTGGTCTGCATTTAATGAGTTGCTGCCTAGACAGTGTTGGGTCATTCATTCATTCATTGACTGCTGTGCACACAGAAAAATGATTCCAGCACACAGTTCTGTAGCCAGCCAGCAGTGAAACGGGATATCTCTGCAACATAGTTCTTAAGATCCCATAGATCTCCCTCATCCCGTTCTTAACTTGATGCAAATCTAATTCTTATCTTGTCTCAGGTCCCAATCCTGTGGGTTTTTTGCCTTCAGTTTGGTTCCTGCTCCCAACAAAGTCTAGTAGCCGCCTCCTCCATATGCCAGTTCCTTTCTTGCTGTGATGTTTCTTTGGTTTCCTCATTTTCATCTTGCTTCCTGCTTGCACTTTTCTCTCAGGCTATGAAGTTGTGCAAAATGACTGCATTTATTGACCATGCTTCTGACTCTTAAAATGCCCCTTTGGGTAGAAGAATGTTTTCACGTCTTCATTTCTGGGTCCTAACAATGCTTTGTTGTAGAACATGCCTCCTGATCACAGCATATCTCCTAACTATAACATGTTGGATCACCGTCCAAGGTCTTACCATCATACCTGACTGTTCATCCCCTACACTGCAATACACATAAAGTAGAAACCTAATTCTATGCTTGTGTTATGACAGCAATGTGATACATAGCAGTTTCTTAAATGTCCAGTTTTGCCAGTTTGCTTTCAGATCGATGTTTTAAAATATGTTAGGTTCAGGAAAGCAATAAATAATTATTTATCAGTATACTGTAGCACACAGAACTCTTATTTTTGGGAAATGTCTATGTCTATGTACACACAGACATATAGTTGTGTGTACACATATGGAGATCTACGAAGAATCATTATTGCACTTATAGAAAATAATTGATTAGTCCGGAGATTTGTGTTTTCATGAGGACTGATATATAAATGGAAAACATAAGCACATACTTCCCATCTACTATCTAAATGCTGGCTTGGAATAACTCTCTATAGGGCCTGGAGGGACTACAAATAAGTCTTCTGGTCCATGACATGTCCAATGAATTTGCAGCAGTGATCTCCCACGTACAGTAGGAACAGGTTTTAGCCATACATTTTATTTGCTTGCTTTAATGATTAAAGAAACCATCTGCACATCAAAGACACTTTATCGCTATTTGAATTTTCCAAACTGTGATGTGTAGGTGTATATTTAGAGCCAAACCAACAGTGCTCCTGCTTTTAAAGACTTTATAATGCAAAGTCTATTCCAGTAAATTATTCTTTGGAATAATGTGCTTCTAAGTTGTGTTTGCTTTCGAGAATCTGATCTTCAGGAATGTGGTCTTCTCGTGTACCTCCTGACAGTTTAACTTTGTTTAACACATGATAGGATGTTAATCTCTGTCAAAATATTGACCCAAAGCTCTAAGTCAGTCAATGAAGCGACAGAGAGTGTGGGCCATGATTTTACATGCACAGCAGCAAGTACAAAGAAAAGTACTTTAATGTTTTCAGGAGAAAACACAATGACTGGGATAAGGATGAATGTAAATCTTAAACACTGACAACTTGAAGGAAACAAGCTGCTTCCCTGCATGAATTACAGGTGGTTGCATGATGCCACAGAAATGAGTGCCTGGACTTGCCTGGATTCTCCATGAATTCCCAAGAAGACACTGAATCTGATCCTCAAGTCGAGGCTCTGCTCTCTCTCTTCTATCCCTTTCCGTATTGCACTGATATTTTCAGATGCAGTTAAGAAATATGCATGATTTGCAGTGGGATTTCAAACTGGCACCCGTAAGTTTCACATTATAGAGACCTTTCTTACAGCTAAAATAGCAGCTATTGCAGGCAGTAGGGCCCTGTCTCACTCTTGCTCAGCCAAATCTACTGCAAGATGTGCGGAACAGCTTCTTGCCATTATCCCACAAGCATGGGTAGACATCAGTCTTCTCAGACTTCATAAGGTCTGATCCATATTCCTGCAGACTTTTGGTCCCAAGTCTTACTCTCATAAATCCAGGAAATGAATTTAAATAATTTTAAACATATTACTTCTGCGTTATTAAGTGAAAAAAAAATGACATTGGTTCCCCAAAACAGATTGTAGAGAAGAAAGCTGAAGTGGGAAAAAGCAAACCTTTTCTTTTTTTTTTCAGAATGTTCCCATACATTTTCTTCTCATCCACATGAAAAGAATTGCATGCAAAATGTCAAATATCACTTTGCTTAAAGAAAGAAACATGTTTAGGCAAATGCAAATGGGAAGAAAAAAATAAACAGGAGTGGATGAAAAAAACAATTAAAAGTTTGCCTTAGTTAGACAAATAAAATACATATGATGTTCTTGTTCTAGTCACCAAACCACTTTCAGTGGTAAATTTTTTTTAAAATGGCACCGTTAGAAAAGCTTTAATGTCTGTTAAATTAATTACAACAAAACAACAATTTGCATTGCTTTTCTTGAACATGGAAACACAGTATTGTTGCTGGTTTCAGCAATAAAATGTTTTCTCAGGTGTGTTGCTCAAACAACAGTGCAGAAAAGTAGTGCAGAAAACCGTCATGCAGGGAAATATTATAGTACTCCTGTGTCTTGAATTTTTTTAAACCTCAAAATTCCTTTTGAAGGAAATACAGGCATAACTGGTAGCGGGCGTCCTATAAGAACGAAATGCTGTTGCCAAAAAAATAAGTCATTGTCTTAAAATAAAAAGTTAATGGTTAAATTTTTCTCTTTTTCTGTTCTTTCAGTGGAAGCCAATTTTTACCGCAACTTTGTTATTTGTCCAAAGTAGAAAGAAAGGTCTGTATCATGTCTGAAATGTCCTTAAAGTTTCTTATGCATCTGAAGTTTTTCCTTTCAAGTAGCTATAAACATATATTTCTGAAACAAAGAAAAGGAAATCCATTAACTGAAGACATATTTCACTAATACTGTATTTAATATGAAATCCAGCTTCTAAGTGAATAAAGGAAATACTTTTTCCTCTACTATTCAAACTTTACCCTGAAGCTATAGCCAGTTAACCAATATTTCTTCTCATTTAAGAGTAAGGATTGTCAGGTCAGCTGAAGCCTGTGGCTTCTTAAACTATATGCTGCTGAGTTAGATCAAATGTAGAGTAGCAATCAGATCACAGCTGAAAGCAAGGAATTTAATCTCATCAATGAATGCTTACCCACACCTTCTGACAACAAGGATTCAGGTTATAGTTGAACACAGGAAATTGACAGTGATTTACGGTTTATCATAAGGGCAGTAAGATGGCTGACTTTGGAAAGCTCCAGATTTCAAAGTCCAAATCTATTTGTCATTAGTTTTTGTTTTTACTAAAACCATCATTCCTTGACAAACCAGGTTAGTGCAGAAGTAAGATATGTATCTATCATACTGATTTGATTTGTGTTTGGTAGTTATACAAGATGGTTGAAGGAAAAAAAGAGTTGGATCAGGAAGTTACAAATTTATCCAACTTCAATTGAATGGAAGGGTTAATTCAGCTAAGGCCTGAGACTACGGTGCTGGATTTCAAAACAGCATACTAGGAAGAATGAGTTAATGGTGCCACCTGGACTGATAATGCTAATGTGCTTTATTTTAGAGGAGGAGTGAGCAAGGAGGAGATCTGACAAGAAAATGTAACTGGACAGCTAACTTTGGCAAGAAGTATATCAGTAAAAAGCAGAGAATGTACAAGAAATGAAAGTATGAGTCTGACAACTTTGAGGTCAGGATGGAGAATATAAATTGAGACATGCAAAAAGAGAAAAGCTGATTAGAATTTCCAAAACTGTTAAAACAGACTTCATGAGGTTGCCTTACCATAAAAGTGATTGACCACCTTCCACACTGAAGGTGGTAAGTAGTAAAGTAACTTAGTCACGGCCTCCAGATTAGTTCAATATTTGATGCAGTTTTCAATAGAGAGGAAAATGTTGACCAGTGGTTGGGGAGAGTGGAAGGAAACTATGACAGGCATGGTAACTGATAGGAATAAGGGCATGGAAGCAGACAGTACTGAAACCCGCTGCTTTCAGCTCTCTGGGGAATGTCAGTTCCAGGATTCTCAGTGAAGGTGTATATCAAATGTAAGTCTGGCTGCAGGTACATACAGCAGACCTAGGGAGGGAGTGTACCATATTAGCTTTAAAAGAAGTAGTAATGCTTATACATAAAAAAAAGATTAGGAGGTGATCCAGGCAATTCCATTTGCTCTCACGAGTTATGTGTTCTGAGTGGCGTGGAAGGATTTAGCAGATATTTTGAAAGGAAGAATAATTAAAACATGAATATTAAAGGTAACTGTTGTAAAGAGCAATGCAGATTTGCCAGAGTTGTGTGTGCCAGACTAATCTGATATCTTTCTCTTATATGAGAGCTTATTTTCTAGGCAAGAAAATATAATAGATCTTATGTGTCTGGATTTCTTCAACATCTTTGATAGGGTGTTACTTGAAAAATCATTAGTTAGGTGCAGATGATGGGGATAAGCACCTGAATTTTGAGGTAGGCGAGCAGCTGGCCGAAGAGAAGATAACACATCATTTTGACTGGAAAGAGATTTCAAGTCTAGTTTCTTATGGCTAGCCTTTGAAACCATTTCAATATTTCTGTTAGCAAAGAAATGTTAGAACAAACTGATACACAGGAGGCATATCCCTGATACAAGAATTCATTGGGAGGATACTGAAACTGCATCATCTGGAAATAAACTATGGCTAGAATGAAAGTTCACATACTATTAATTAAGGAACTATTAATTTCTCATGTGGGAGCTTGTCAGTTATCAGAGTACAGTAAAGGGCTCGAATGTATGATCCACCAGTAACATGCACCTTGTGACTTAGTGACGTATCACATAAGATGCGTGGAGCAGAATATTAATAAACATCATGCACTATGAAGCACTGATAAGGTCGCATTTCATGCCCTGTGCTCAGTTCTGGTTAATGACTTTCAAAGCAAATGAGGTGAAATTCTAATGGTTCAGCAACAGGCTACTAGTGTCCTTGGAAGCATGGACAGCCTGTGCAGGAAGCATACAGAAGAAACTTGGCCTATAGTGTGGGAGAAAGAAGGCAGGAATGGGACAGGATTTCTCTTCATATAAACTAAGATGGGGAACGACTATTGGAGATGAATGAATCATGTCGGTGTAAGAACCACTGGGGATGGTCTGTCTATGAATAAAGACAGGCTGGAAAGTTTCTGTGCCTCAGGAGAAGATGGTTCTGTGACAGCCTTCTAACACGAAGAGAAGGGGGCAAGACCTGCCTAGTTGCAAGGTGATGCTTTACAGCTTACTGAAAGGCACTGAACACCACAGCTGCGTCAATGACCCATGAGGCTGTGTGTTTCCCCTAGCCTGTCAGTTACACCCCTCTTGCGTTCCACTCTCCCTTCAGCAGATAAACCCTTTCACAGGAATAATTAATAGCTTTCTGAATCCAAAACTTCCTCAGATTTCAGTGGAGGTTTACATTCCTCTGCCGTATCGAAGTTCAAATACCATTTCTGTAAGCTGGAGTCATCCACTAGTGAGAAAATGGATTTTCTAGAAACTTTTCCAGCCATTTTTTAAGCCTTTTGCTAAATCTTTTCCTGAATATTTTTTTTTTTTTTTGCATCTTGCTGTTTTACTAAAACCAGGTGCTGGAACATTCCTAATAACAATTAGGGAATTATCAGAGTTCTATCCAAGGAGCTGCAGGCTTGCAAAAAGCTATGAAAATATTTATAAAAATCATGTTGGTTTTGTGAAGACACATTTTTGAATTTTGAAGTAACACAAAATTAAAAAAGAATTAATTGCCTTGCTGAAACCAATTGAGATTTGATTCATGAATGCTCCTTTTTACTCCTATGAGAAATGTCACATTTCAGGATAATGTGATGAAGCTAGTCCTTTTTTGAATACTTAGAAGACTCAACTTCTGAACAGAAAAGGGTGCTAAAAATAATTGCAGGTATTAGAATAAACTTGAACTCCTTCAATATATTCTCTATAGAATGGTGTTTGAATACTCTTTGAAGTAACAATATAAGGCACTGATCTATTTTAATTCTTTGTAGGGAAGATAGAAACATAATACTTTGGTTGAAATCTCACATTTAACTAACTCAGATGGCCCTGAAAATACCAAATGTCAATTTGTGTTCACTTTCTGTCTTCAAAAATGTGTTCTTCTTCCTCACTGGAATGAAATTATGAATTTTTAAACTTTTTTTCCAACTTTTGCAGATCCAAGACTTTAGTAGGGATGTGTCCCATGCAAAATACGTCTCTGAAATTCCAGTCTATGAGGTGCTACGAATATTGCTTTCCTCAGTGCTAAAAACAACATTATGGAAGTGAATAAAGTTTAACTTCAGCCTATGGTAAAATGTTCAGTTTTGACATGTCAACAATATCCAGAAAAAAGTAACAAACCCCATTTTTTTTCAAATGATCCACAAATTTCCTCAAAATCTGTGAACAAGTATTGGCTATCTCTAAACTGGCAAATAAATACTGCTGAGACATGTGGGGGACATGCTTGTCACACTCTGCTATTGCAATATTTACTGGAGGGTTTTTAGTCTAGGTCACCTCACAGTCTCCCAGGAAATCCACATTTGTGTTTTGGGAGACAACATGGGTCCAGGGACTTTTGCAGTTTTGGGCAGCCTTAGCAGTCTGGGTAGTTGTGATTGCACACCACTGGAGTAGTATCAGTGTCAGGGATTGCTGACCATGCTGCATTTACTACTATGGAAGTAGCAATTAGAATTTTTTACTGCTATATCAACTGAAAGGCTTTTACGCTTCCAATGGGATAAAGTTCCAATTCCTATTTTCTGTAAGCAGGCAGAGTATCTTTTCCTCTGAATTCTGAGAAAGCCAAGAATAAATTAAATAATTTCAATTGGCACCTAAGTACATAACTAGAAACGCAGACATGGGTTTCAACTGGGTAAAGTTGCTGCCATTGGTGCACACTAAATCAGTGTAAATTACACTGTCCTGCTGACTGCAATGGAGGTATTCCAACTAATATTAGCCCAGGATCTGGGTCAGTCAAAACATATAATAAATACATATAAGAGTATCTTTATGAACATAATAGAGATATTTAGTGTTTAATCCAATGTTCAAAAAAGTCTTGTTTTGTTGTGTTTTGTTTGGCTGTGAATGAGATGTAGATAGAAGCGGTTGACTGATGGGTGCCTGTAGGATGCATTATGCCTCTGGAAAACTGAGGTGAACAATTGCTGGTTTCTTAATCATATTCACTGAAGGTTATCCTTTCCTAGTTTTACTTATTTTTATTGTGTGTATACTTTCTTGATTCATTGTGGTGTGAGTGCACATGCGGGTATGGACTTTTCTCTTTAAAGAGCTTTGGATCTCATATCAAGAATGAAATACCCAAAGTATTCTGTTTTGCTGGAAACTTTCCTCTGATAGCTCAGATGCGACCTGGGAACTGTCAGTGTCTAAAGGTACAAACTGGTAAAGTCTTTGTAAAACATATCTTTTCACCCATGTTTGACACATCAGTATCAAGTTTTCTAAAAAAAATATATATATAGGAAAATTAAGGTATTTAAGTATTTCCCTCTTCTTTGGGGTCAGAATTTTACATTGGCCCTTTTTAAAGCAACATTTATAAAGAAGGTTTTGAGCCGTTTCACAGTGGGAAAATCCATTTCAGCTTCCTTGGGAGCTATGACAATCATGTCTCAACTGGTTTCCAGGGGCTCTGTGATGAAATATCTGTCATCTGGTGTTTTGCCATTTGCTTCAATGGACCCAGAATCAACTTTTAGCTTCCAGTTCACAGAACAGAGAAGATCTAAAGCCCTAATATGGCAAGCAAGATGATAGAAATCTTAATCTAAAACAATAACAAAGTCTTTCAATTCCTTTAACATATAGCAAAAAAGCACAAAGCCATTTCTTTCCTTTTTTGCCCATGTCTTGATATCCTTTTCAGTTTAGTACTAAATTAGGTATAAATTTACCATATGCTTTTCAGTCCAGTAAATTCACAAGTTGCATTCACTTTCTGGTTTCTCTCAGGAAATCAGATCAGTTGCTTTGAGGTTTTATGAGGCAATTACAGCTCAGACTAATGAATCTTTGTTAGAGGTTAGTCAAGAGATGCAAGTGACAGAAGAAATGCTGCAGTCATGGCACTGTCTGTGAGAAGAAAAAGGATAAATCAGATTCAAATGATATTAGCTAACAGCAGTTTACTGAAGGAACAACATCTTGCGTAAGACAAAAACTACTAGGGGCTGTGTCCTTGGTGTGGGATTGGAGTCCAGTTCTCACCGTCTGTAAAACCCAGGGGGCTGGATCAAGAATAATCTGAAAAAAAACCCAAGTTGTTATTTTTAACCTGGGTCAGTTTCCCAGTCTGAGTCACTGAGCAGCTGCACAGAAAATTGCAGCAATACGGGAGCAGATATGGGGCAGACGTGGGGGCTGGGGGAGGAATGGGAGAAGTTGGGGGCAATAAAGTAGGCACTGTTGCCAAGTGGAGTGGTGCCTCAGGTTCTCGCCCTTAGGAGGCGAAAGGAATGGCTGTTTGAAGGTGCCTGGTGGGATACACTGCCATCTGACATGGCCTGGGCACCTGTGTTTCTACAACTGCAGTCAGTCAGTAGTCTCCATTGACAAAACTGAGAGCTTGTACACCTTCTCACCTTCTCACAGATAGACACCCTCAACAAAACAACTACATTTAAATGAAGTGGAGGCTGAATCTCATACCTAACATTTAGAAACCCACACTTACCTCTATAACCTGAACCATCTATAACCACACTTACATCTATAACCTGAACCATCTATAACCCGAACCATCTATAACCCTTTAACTTGCAGCCCTTCAGTCTTACTAGTATCAGTGGGCTGGAGTTGTATCTTTTAAAATGCAATATAACCGGGATATCTATAAGTGTAAAGGAGGCTTGCTCTATACGTGCTGCTTCTGGCCCCAGTTTCTTGATGTATTGTGTGGGCACTGGAAGGCTGGCTGTGGTATGTACTTTGCTATCACGAAAAACCAAAATCTCAAACCCTCTAACAGGAAGCAGATGGACATTCACAGGCAGACCTATCTCTGTATTTCAACTTTCAGCTTCAGCTCTCATCTTTAGAAGTTTTGAGCTCCTCCAGTGAGACATTGAACATCCTCCAGTAGAAAACCAACTTCAAGAAAACATGATGCTTTGCCATATTGCAATTAGCACTCAGACAGTGAAGAAAATTTGCTCCATAGGAGGCTGTGAAGCTTGATTTGTGGTAATGACAATTGCTTTCTAAAATATCTTGACTCTAAGGGACAGTGGTGACAAGTTGTAGCTCATGAAATTCAGATTAGACAAGAAAAAGCTGTTCATTCCAGCAGGGATGTAGCATCCCTGTTTTGGGGTTTTTTCAAGAATTCACTCAAAACCCTGATTGACCTGGCCTGGTGTGGGCTATAATCCCACTTTGAGCAGGACATTAGATTGTGTCATGTCTAGAGATCTCTTCCAGGCAACATTTCTATGGTCTTGTGCTATGTTACTTCACTTCCGATTGTTTGATTTCTCTGGCAATATCTGAGCATCTTTTTCAGTACCTGCCATAATGAGGTCTTCATAATTTTGAAGATCTTAGTGTTACTATAGTCCATATGAATAAATATGAGATCAAAAAAAAGTCTGTAAATTTTAGTACATCAAACACTTTACTGGGTGCTTTTATCTGTCCATGGACTATTGAAATACTATTTGCATATTAAAAAATATCTCCTGCTTTATTACTGATGTGCTGTGTATTTGAAATCTATGAGGTCTACATCATCACGAAGATCTTGCTGTTACTATTGTCCATAGGACTAAATATGAGATTTAAATAAAAAAATCCGTCTGTAAATTCTAGCACAATGAACACGTCACTGGGTATTTTTTTCTACTCATGAGGTTTTGAAACACTATTTGTACATTAAAATATTTGTCATGCTTTATTATTGATGTACTGTGTATTTGAAATCAACTATGCAAATAGTTCCTTTCATTAAATCAAGAAAATAGAATGTTAAATATGTACAGGAATAGTTGCCAGATGGCCAGAGAAATAGTCTGGAGCTACGAAATGGAAAACATTCTTCTTTATTAGTTCAAGGCAAATACATGTCTGTTAGGCAGGTATTTAGCCATAAAACATCTCCATGCTCCTCAAGAGATGGACAGAAAAGAATCCATTTAATCCTTATGAGCTGAGACCTGTCTGTGGTTAAGTTGAGAGAAGGATGTTCCTTCCTCTCTTTCCCATGTCTTTATTCTATGTTACAACGTGGTTGCAGAAGGCGTGGAAGCAATATCTCTGAGAATTTGGTCTCAAATTCTCTGGCTTCTTTTTCTAATTTATGACACTCTTACATAAGGAAAAGTTAGTGAGATTTTTCATCCATCTCTTCTCCTTCTGTCTTGTTTATTTACTGTGCTTGATTATTTTATCCTAAATTTTCAATTGGCTACCTTTAAGCTGTATCAGCAGCCTTTGAGAAAGCAATACCAAAGAAATAATGACCTCATGTCATTATTGACTTAATGTACATTTCATTTACATTAATGTACATTTGATTTACATGAACATTTTAATGCAAATCAAACAAAGCCAAGTCCTTATTAAAATGTTCAGAACAGATCATGTGCCTTGGTAAAAATTGGATTTTTCAGATCCATTTTTTAACACCCTTAGAAACAGCAACTTTAAAATATTTTGCAAAACCACAGATTTTTTATTGTGCACCATCTATTAACACAGATTTATTTTAGCATGAGTCACTAAAGAAAAATTATCAAAGACTGCACTGACCCACTTGTGAACTACTGAGGGCAGTTCACCCACTGTGTAATGCTTCCTTGAGGAGAATGTCATCAGTAACTGAGGTAGCACAGGTTTATGACAGTTTAATGATGTAACTGATTATTTATATATGGTTACTTTTTAGTGAGATTGTACAGTAAAAATATCACTGTACAAATTAATTTTAAGTTACAATTCTCCTCAGAGAAAATCAATATCACAAATGATTCAGTTGTCTCTTGAAATCAGCACTTCATAAACCCTCAACAAACTCTGTCTATTTAGAAATGTAGATCAGCCTGCCTTCACTGAAGGCTCACATAATTTCTTTTTCTCTCTTGAGAAGAGGGATTTTAAGAGCCTTAGAGTAACACTGCTCGTATAAGCTAAAAGAAATACAGCTTGTGGGGAGATGATGATATTGGTATGTACGTATCATTTCTGACAGCTCGTTTCTGTAGAAGTCTCACCGTACTAGATGAGCCCAGTGATTGAAGCACGTGTTAAAGAGAAAAGGAAATCACTTCTACAAATCTCTTTATCAATAGTCATCACTACTTAGTGATAGGCCACTTAAATAAACTGATGAGTTGGTATATGAAAATTTGTTTATCAATTATCATTAATAAGCACTTTGCCTTCTTATTGCCATTTTAGATGGTTATTTTACTGATTCACCTTCCTCCCTTTGAGCTTCCAGCCATTTGCCCCTGCTTGACACACCTCAGGTGGAGGTTTCTGCCCCAAGACTTAGAAGACAGAGACATAAACAGTTCATTTACAGGCACGGTCTGGGCGAGGGCAGACAGGAATTTTCTTCAGCAGGGGAAGGAAATCTCTCTTCCTTCTTGGCAGTTCATTTCCACTCTCCTCTCCAGATGTTTATGTCCCTTGGGCTGAATATTGAATACACATTTTGTGAGCCTGCACTCAAAGTGAGCAGAAAACTACTCCAAAGAAATCAGTTGAGAGAAAGGAAAACCAATCTTTTGTTGGTCTTACAATGAAAAATAAATAGCCTTGCTCTGTAATGTGAGGATTAAGTACTCTTTCCTGTGGTTTTTCTCCAGAGTTTAGTACCTTTGCACCTTTGTGTAATTACAGTACTGCATCCTGCCAATTTCTGATCTTGGATTAAATGCAACTTCTAATTATCAGCTTGGAGATCAAAAGAGATTTGCATCTGCCAAGGTTGACTATGCTATGGCAGTAGTAGTAGAAAAAAATCACTTCTGCATTTAACGTTCAATTAAATCATTGCCTCATTAATTATTTTTGTATAAAGATACTAAGTAAAAAGAACTAAAGACGTGCATTTAGAGCATATATATCTAATTAATTTCATATACATTAATTTCACAATACAAAATAGAAATGAAGTAATTCAATATTTTCCTCACTGGGATTAATAATTCATTAGGCTACAAATGGAAAGTTCTCATAAAGTTTCAACATGGGCTGTGCCCAACATTGATACTGAAAAAGGTTTTCAGCTGGTTGTGTTTAAAGATTCAAATAAAAGGAAAAGCCATTGAGGACAACTCAATGAAATGAGACAAACTAGAAAACTGGTGTCATGACAAAGGCCATTAGCAGCCACACACGGTGCGGGGAGGTGACCGGGGCTGGTATAGAATTGCAACATCCCTTCCATATAAACTGAGTCCTGCTGGCTCTGTGGTTACACTCACAAGGATTGGAAAGTCAGAAGGTAGTTTCACAACCCAGCTTAAACTACATTCCCTGACACTGATTTGATCTTGTGTGACAGGCTGTTGTGGTCCCTGTGGCATAACTCGAGCCCTTGGCTACTTTGTCATCAGAAAGTCTTGCACATAAGGATGCACCAGGCAAAAAGGTGTTGAAGAGGAATAACGAGGGGAAGAGTATGAGAAGCAGAAGCTTGTATGCAACTGTTATGGCTGAGGTACTAGCATAGTCCCCAGTCTTTGACAGTTGGGCACAGACATAAAATCTGATGTTAAAATAACCATAGATATTCCAGGTGTTTTAGAACAATGACAAATTCAAATACATTAAAGAATCCTCCTGGCAAATCCAAAGCATATGTTTTTTAAAGTGTGTTATTAGCATATTTATCTCATACCTTTTGCTTTTAGGGCACAAGATTCAAAAATAGAGGAGAAAACAAATCTGTAAATAGATTTGTCTCCGGTCTGCCTCTCTTCTGCTAAGGAAGGGCGAGGTAAGTCTTTGCTACCTCCTGGAATGAAATGGATTCCATGATCTCTGCAGATAACCTGTTACAGGGCTTTACCTCTCTGAAGATTACAAAGTCATTTCATAAATCCAGCCTATGGCCCTGATTGCCAGCAGAGCTGTCATCTTCTTTGCAGTACTGTTATTGTGCCTTCCCTTTCTCCTTCCCCTTCCAGCTGCCCCCTAGCTTTTCCTCTTCTCTACAGAGAACAAATCTAATTCCTTCTCAATTTTCTCATACCTTGTATTTTTTTACTTGTCATTCTTGCTATTTTCCCTTAGATTTTCCAGTTTGTCTATACATTTCTTAAAAACCTCCTGCCTAAAATAGGGCACAGTATTTCAACCGAGGCCTTTCCCATGCCAATTAAAAAATAGTTATCCTGCATGTCTTACTACCCCACACTTTTTAATAAATCACAGAATTACATCTGCTTTTTAAAAATTTTTTTCTAATATCAGAATCATATTTGTTGCCCTTTTTTCTTTTTTTAAACCTCAGTGACCTTCTGCATCCGAATCTGCCGCTCTTCTGTTTGGCCATGTGTCTAATTGCTTCCGTGTGTTTGCCAACCTCCCAGCTTGGTGCAGCTAAATGACTTTATAGATATATGTTCTATTCTCTTCCTAGTATTTCAGGAAGGTATCAACCATGCCCAGCGCAGGTATTTATGGGATCTTAATAGAAATGTCCTGAATACTTCAAGAACAAATCACTGCTAATGGATTTGAGAATCACTTTTCAAATACATGTGCATCTTGTGATGATTTCCGCTATCCCACGTTTCCTTGGCCTGAATATGGGAATTTTACCGCAACAGTGTCAAAAGCCTTAAAGCCAAACAATACCATATGTGTTGGCTTTCCTTTACCATCAGCCACGAGAGAGAGGAGAATTATTTCAGAGTGGTTGAAAAGCATAATGGCAAATATGGTAGCACAATGTAATAATTTACATAACACTCTTCATGTACTGTTTCGCCCTGTCATTAGAGCTATAGGGAGGGAGGCTGTCCGCGTTTCTTAGGCATATGGTTTTATTTAAATATGGTAAACCAGCAATTTCAACTGGAGGAAATATCTTCCTAATGGAATATATTTACAGATACTATCCAGCATGTAGTCTAATACTATTGCCTAGCATGCAGGAGAAGCCTTTATTCAGCTAATTCTTGCTGTGAATGGGGAACTGCATAGGGTACTATGTAATTTTATCTAACAAACCTTCTGCAAATGAAATCAGAAAAGAGTTTCCATGCCATGATTGCAGAGCTCAGCAAAACTTTGCCAGGCAGATTACAGTAAGTAAAAAGGAGTAATGACTGAGTATGAGAGGATGGGAAGGCAGCATTGTTTCATGGTTACAGATGACAGCTAAGATATGGTGAGCCTCTGAAGTGTTTGAAGCTGCAGTAACTGGTTTACGTGGAAGTAAATGAAAACAAACTCATTTCAAGCTTCTATGATAGATTGCTTTTGTTCCCAGGTACTACCAATCTGATCATGTTTTCCTTCTGTTTTCTCAATGTCCACATTTCAGCAGTATTCCCTCTTGGCAGTAACCACAATTTGCTGAGGGTGCTCACCACCAAATATGGGGGCTTCTGAACACCAATTTTTATTACCTGTTACATAAAGCTATCGCTGAAATAATAGTGCTGTGCAAATTTCTATTGTTGCATTATTAATGAGCCCAACATTTTTCATTTTAAGGTGTGTGTTCTCACTTGCTCTTTTCTCTCCCAAAATGTTACAGCATCAGCTGTACTTTTGTGTTCAGATATGTCCCTAGCAATTTCTTAAGTTTTTTAATGTAAAGGAAAATGTTAGTGTTAATACTAAACTTGGCATTTTTTAATATGGCACTGCTTCTTTTATTTTTTTTTTAATGTGCAACCCATATGCATAATATCATAATTTAAAATAATGAGCACATACCAAGTGTTCAGACTTCTTCAGATTTGCATTTGAAAGCAAGGTTGCTCTTGCAACAAAGATTTGAAGTCAAGGTCCATAGTCCAGAGTTCTGGTAAAACCTTATGTACGTCAGATAGGCCTAAATTAGTTTATCTTGATGTCTGAAAGTTATGCATCTAGTTTAAGCAAACCAAGACGGATATCAATATGGTTTATGAAGAGAGGTAGGCTACTTTTTGATGGCAATGTATCTTACTTTTCTTAAATTGTTCTTCTGGGTTTTGATGTGTTGTATTATGAGAGTAACTGATGATTGAGGGAGGTAACATGACAAGCTCAGCTCAGACAGCTAACTTTCAGGTACTTAAAATTAGTTTAGTCCTCCCCAATATTATTTAGTTCCAAACCACACTCAATTTAGCGGGGTTATTTTCATTGACATCAGTAAAAACTGCTGTGGCGTGGATTTTTTTGCTTGTTTTGCTTTGTTTGTGGGTGATTTTGTTTTGTTTTGTTTTATTTTGTTTTTTTTTAATGTGTTTATGAATCTTTATCCTCTATTCAGCCCTTCCTCTATATAAAGCCCTTCCTCACAGATAAGTTCTTAAATCCAAGTCCATAACTGATGGAAGATGCTATCCATACTGGGTATAGCTCCGTCCTGCATCTAATATTAAAGTACTCCCTATTTTTTTTTCTTTTTTTTCCCCCCCCCCTCAGGAAGACATTAAAGCAAAGCACAGAGTAGTTGAAAAGACAGTTGGCTTGCAAGGTGTGCAGGCTAAGACTTTCAAAAGGAGAGAGGAATTTTTACCGACAAAATCCCTTTACAAAGAAGTTTTCTTTCACCTACCCATTCTGTAACCTAATACAGAACAGAACAATACAGGTGAAGTTTGCAAATGTGAAACTTTGTGTAAGGGCTGCAGGCAAATGTCTAGACTGCTGACTAGGTCCTGGCTTGAAGCTAAGTGAACTGAGCAGAGTGTGGAGAAGTACTGTGCATGACAAGAGAAATTGTCTAATACAACAAGTAACAGTAAGAGAAATGAAAAAAAGCTACAGACAGCACCATGAAGAATAAGCAGATCTCCCAGGTGGTTAAAGGGGAGTTATGTGAGAAACAACCAAAATCCACAGATTATTGGAGGGCAATATTGGAGACCTTCTGGTGAATACAGCCTTGCAAGGCCAGCAACATCTAGGTAGTACTTTCCACTATAACATACAAAGCTGAAATCACTTAGGTAATAGTATCAGAAACACTAAATTTGGGTACAGATGTAGAAAAACTGCAGCCAATATGGACAAAGTAATTAGAGGCAGTTTTTTTCATCTGGGATAAAACTGGCATGGAGAAAGGGAGGTAAAGGGATTGCAAAAAGGAGGATTGCAAAATGGAAAAAAAACCTGATGATAAAGTGTGCAAATTGAGTGGCCCAGGCTGTTGGGGGTATCTGGTGGGAAGCCCCATGCTTGGCTGCGGCCCCTGAAGAGGACCTCAAGCCAAACCCACTGTTCTGCCCATGGCCTACAGGTGGGAAGAAATTATGGGCATAGAAAAAAATGGGTATAGGAAGAAATTAAGCATCCAATAGTTTTTGTATCCTTGATTCAGCATGTGAGATGTTGTTCTGTTGGTATATTCACTGTTTCCATACCAGCTAGATTTTTTTTTGTAATTTCGATCAGTTTCAAATATTGTCAGTACAGTTTTACGTCCAAGCCTGACTGCAAAAAACACACTTTCATTTTAAAAAAAGTATTTACTTGCTTCAATACCAGTTGCTGCTCTTGATGTCTCCAAATACCTTTAAATTCAGTTTTCCTTTCAAATATCCATTCTGTTTGCGCCTCTTCTTAGGTCTAATCTCACTGTCTTGAACTGAGAAGCATGAGACAAGCATGAAAAATTACAGATGCAAAAGTGCTTCAGCAACCTCACAAGCTAGGTACCAGTCTCTGGTTAAATATTTCACAATTGAGTATTTGTTAGTTTACCCATCAAGTAAAAATCTCTTCCCTTTTGATTAAAAAATAATTAACATTGCTGAAAATTCTGTTCTTTGCAAATTTTATGTGTGCACAGACTGTGCAGTGGCATATTCCTTTTAAAACCACATTATGGAGAAGGCAATACGTAATTTAAATTATTTTGACTTGACTTCCCATTACAAACATGACCTGTTAAACTGAACCTGCATCCTTTCTCTCAAAAAGACAATCTTAAATTTTACAGACTAAAGCCTTTGCATTTATGGTGGTGTTTATCTACTGAGGCTTTTTTGAAATTCATTTTTCATGAGTGTTGTTTATAAATTGCTACAAATTATGGGAAACAGGTATTTTTTTCCTTACACTGTAAAGGAAAATTCTTCTTTCTGCTATCAAATGTGCAGAGTATATGTTTGTGCTAAACTTGCTTGTTCTTTCTGTCTTAGGATGTGCTGTTTAATGTCACTGTTTTCCAAGGCTTTCTTGATTATATTTTCTCAGGGTATATCTACTATCCTTCTCAGGAAAAAAGAATGCCCACTGCTGATGGGGCCATTACTGGATATGGTATATATTGAAGGGCTGTTGTATTTTTCCCATTTGATTAGTTATTCATACAAAACAGGAAAGAAAAATTCCAAGGCTTTTAGTAACATCTTTGAACATAAGTTCATGTTTTCCCATAGGACTGAAATTAAATCAAGGGATAATCCATCTTCCTGATGTAAAACCAGCAAATGAAAGGCGTCTACAGATGTGTTTTTATTTTTGTTGTGATGGAAGGAGGTGTATCAGCACAAAAACTTATATCTTGACTGAGAGTTAATTAACCATGGTGTTGTGAAGCTAAATTGTTTGTATCTCTCATAAACTCTTGTTAGGGCTGGTTATTTTGTTTGTATGTTGACCTCAGTGACATTCTCAGACTAAGAAAGGGCTATTCATGTGATGAAGGGTTAGCAGGACCTTTGCTGACAAGCCAAACCCTATGACTTTACGGTTCTTCAGCTTGGCAAATTTTTCTGTCGTTAAAGACCAATTTTAACTTTGCATAACCACAAATGAGATATCTTATTCCTTAACTTCCTGACTGTAAATGACACTGAACCTCTACATCCATTGTTAAAAGCATCACAGCATTAGGTTCTAGCAAAAAGGTGAAATTTCAGTATTCTTCAAGATATAAAAAAAAGGAGCTGGAAAACTTCTACACCAGAAGTCCCCATGTATCCTGCACAGCAAACACGCCAGCAGGAAGCAAGGCGATATTATTTATGCTGGTCTAAAGAGATAAAGTCGTGGTCATTGGAAACAACATAATAGAACATAATGTCAGCAGCTATTACATGGCCACCCCTAAAAATAGCAGGACACTCTGCTTTCTGAAGATTTTCTCAGATTTGCAATACGCTGCATAAACAACTCAAGACGGAAACATTCTCAAATATGGGTTCTGAATGAGGACCCACAGATGCTCATAAACTATCCTCAGCACAAAAATGAGCAAGACAGCTAATAGCTCAAAGCCAGCACAAAGGAGGTCAGGAACCTCAAAATATTTTAAAATAAAGCTGATAAGGATCATACCCATGTATGAATATCTGATACTAGCTCCAGAAGTATATTCGTACACAAGAGTGTATGGCAAGATACAAATTTTGGAGCGAAATTTTATCCTATAAATCATAATTCAGGAAAACAATGCTACTTAATGATTATTACTCCAAAGACGATGTAAATAGAACGGCAGATATCATTATCATTATGGAAAGTAGCATCATGATATACAAGAGTTTGGGATGGAGCATGAAATGGAAACCAGCTACAGAGCAACTGCTCCAGGGATTTGATCATCTTCTCCTGCTGCATCCCTTGTCCAAGAGCAGGGAGAGACTCCCAACAAGGATGCCCTGGAGCAAGAGCCTCTCTTACCCATCGCCACCACTTTCTGAAGGGTGCCAAAGTCAGTCCCTCTGAACACACTCCAAAGACCCAGATTGCTAAGATTTTTAGACACTTGAACTTGAAGATAAGCATGTAGTGGCATTTTCCAGAGTACCTTTCACCAAATCTCTATCCATCAGCAGCAGGGTGTCTTGTCATTCTCTAAATCCCTGTACTGCCTCTCTGGGCGCTTAAGGCATACCTGCAGATGCAAGTAAAGGCAAGATACTCTGAGAGGCAGCCCTGCTCCCAAACCTGTATGACATGCAGAGCAAACATACCCTGCCTCTGATCACAGAGGTGTCTCAGCCTGGTGTGTCAGCTGGGGTGCAGCGAGACACTGTCGCTATTCAGCTTAATCCACACTGAATCTGCCTTGTATCCAAATCGCTACAACTGTGGATCCCACAGGACACTTTTTAATCCCAGTAGACATAGTTTGAAATACTTCTGTAAATAGGATTTGGGAAGCAAACGTGCTGCTGTTAGACATAAAACCAATCAAAACTTAACACTTGAATATGATTCAGTATCCAAGGCCATGAGCCATTCCATGCTCCTGCTTAATATAATCTGTCTCTTTTGATAGTCCTGCTGGTTCCACCCACTTGCTGTAGACAAGGGGAAATCACTCTTCATGATTTCTTCATTTGGTCTTAATAATCTTATGAAGAATATTCTTCTGGAATGTAATTCCTGCCAGAAACAGGCACAATATAAGTCTTCTATAAGTTCTATCTTTCATAAGGTGGTTTGTGTTTTATTTTTATTTTAAAAATTTTACTGATATAAGGCTGCTAGGAATGCTTTTCTAGTAACGATTAAGTTGAACATTTCTTACACTGCTTTTATTATGTATAACTTTAAATATCAGACTCTGATTTCCCAGTTATGTTGTCCCCAAAGCAATGCAAGTCTTCCAAGAGAAAACAAAAAAATCCACAACTTAGCCTCAGTACAGTCTGCAATGGCATTTTGCCTTGCACAGCAAATATCATGTTTCATTGCATTTTTCTGTCCTTGATGTATTCCAGTAGTTTTCTTGCCTTTAACTGTAACCATACATTAGACTGATGCTTCATATAATTTTTTACAAAAATAGCTATCAGCAAATACACCATTAATTCTTCAGGGCTTCTTTGGTTTTTTTTCTGCAACCATGTTTCACTTTTTAGAAGTGAAATAATGTTCACCCATTGATAACGTTCCCTAGTATTTCTTACCCTACTTTTTCCTAAGTCCTACACAGTTACCATGTCACTGCTTTCTGTTGCTGTTGTTGTTTTTATGAAGCACTGTTTCAGATGCACTCATCTTTCTTCTCCAGGAGGCCTATGGTGTTGATCTTTCTGAGTCTAAAACCAACTATATGAAGACATGGACACTTTTTACATGCGCTCTTCATTATTTCAAACCTATTAATGCCCAGATACTGCATCAACAGATCAGGCTGCTGGCAGAGGGCAATTGGCATTCTTTATCATATTCAAATCAAGTTGAATTTTGTGTCAGGATTCTGCTTATCTACCATTCTGCTGTGGTGTTGCTGCAGTTAAGCAATGGTGGTGCAGTCTGTCTTCTTGTTTGT
Source organism: Stercorarius parasiticus (assembly GCA_013396915.1). NCBI lineage: Eukaryota > Metazoa > Chordata > Aves > Charadriiformes > Stercorariidae > Stercorarius > Stercorarius parasiticus. The sequence goes on along the minus strand of VWZL01001288.1, from coordinate 85,280 downwards.
GACAACTAATTGTCTAACTTCATTATTTACTAAATATTGTTAAGGATATTCATAGACCAGATTAGCCTATGAATTGTGACATACATCTAAAATGCAATGTATTTCCTTTTATTTTCTGGAAATCATCAAAGCTTCCATAGATTTGTAAAACCAGTGACCTTCTGGGGTGTTGTGAGGTTACCTGACATTTCCTAGAGGCTGGATAACATAGTAAAAGAAGCAAGATGACAAAATATTGGCAGGGAAACTGAGGATGCTTGTCTCTGCCATCTCTGCCTTACAAAGTGCTGAATCAGTCATAATGCTGAGGAAAATTACGTACACTGAGCACAGCAACTACTTTTAGGGGCATGGAGTGGGGGAGGGAAGACAAAAAACCTCTCTGTTTTAATGTATGTGGAAGAGATGCTCCTTAGCTTCTCGCCAACCTAAGCACAGCTGTTACAGTGGAGCCAGGTAGGCTGCTGAAGAATGGGAAAGCAGCAAGGGCACATTCCTACCACTGAATTCAATACCAGTAAAAGGGAAATCCCTGTGGCTGGGTATGAGAAAACCACATGGGATTAATGAAATTATCATGTTGTCTGAATTTTGTATTTGAAAGAAACTGGTTTTCATTTACTTCATTTTTGAAGTTCATTATGTATGTAACTTTTACATATGCATATTCTACTAATAGATCAGGGTTTGTGCAGTGGATTCCCAGACCCTTTTTCAGTTCATAAATTAACACATTGGACTGAGTCCAAACAAAGACTTTTTCTGAGTTCAGGCCCAGTGCCTTAGAGAGCGCTCGTTAGCTTTCTGGCAGGCATACATCTGGCCTTGCGCTGCAGTGCTCCCAGGGGTCACCGCTGCAGGGCAGGTCGTACAAATACACAAACCCACACTTACTTTTCTAAACAGAGGTGTTAAGCACCAGGGTACAGATTATCCTGTGTAATGATTCATGGTTTGCCCCCCTTTTTAAAAGTCAGTATTTGGCAGCAAAGGCTTGAGTAGCCGCTGTGCTAGATGATGAGTTTGAGGAGGAGTAAGGCATCAGATTCAGCTGGGAAGGGAAGACCTTCTAGAATCACTCCTTTATTTCATCTGAGCTTTGCTGAATGTGAATGAAATACGTCTAAAATGGTCTTGACAGCAGGACCCATGTACAGGACTCCCCGCTCCCAGTGGGGTGTTCCTCCCATTGACTGACCCAGAGTATTTTCTCTTGCTGGATCTTTTTCCAGTACCCTGTGTGCTTTGCTCTGTGGTGGCAAAACTTAACAGGAGAGGCGCTGAATACCTCACTCTAGCATAACCAGTCTCATAGTAGATAGATACTGATATAAAGCTCTTCAGACTGAGGTGAAACCAAGGTCTTTTCTTTCCTTGAGGGCAGGTTGCTAGGTAAGGGACAGCTGCCACTCTCATAGACTTCCTTGCCTCCTTCTACAGTTTTTAAATGAAAAAATGTCACTATTTCACCTTAACATGTTGTAGCCAAAACACATTCATACTTGTCAGGCCTAACAGATCAGATCTGCCAGGCAGCTCAAGCAGATGAACATGTGGATTTCAAATGAATGGTAAAGCAGGTGTCAGTTTACTCAGTTCTGAAGTGTTTCTGGGAATATGAACCCAGATACCTAGAGAACCTCAAAGTCAAGAAGTAAATTACATACATAACCGGCATGCTTTTAGCTTTAGGTGATCTGAACATTGAAATGGGGGTTTCTGAATCACAGTTTAGGATTTATGAAGCCAAATTCCATTTGAGTGTCATGCCGGATATGTAAGCCTTTCCCTGGATTTCAGCCAGCCTCCTAGCTAGGAAGTTATTTGGCCTAGCGGTTTAATGGGTATCTTACTGTGTGAAAGTTATCAGCACCCTGTAAAGCAGAATAAGTAAGCCAAGTTCTCTCAGTTCCGCAGAAAAATTCCCTTAACCTCCTGAAGCCCTTTAACATTTCCACTGATGTATCTAGGATCAGATTTTTCCCTCCCCCCTGAAGTAATTTCCTTTGACAAGCTTATTTATAACACTTCTTTGGTAAATGGCAAGGGATGAGCTAATTACTATATGTTAATGACACATATTCATGTTTAAAGAAAATGTTAATAGATTATGTTTTGAGACTATAAAAAAGCTATAAAGGGGAGGAAAAAAATAGCTTGTTAATCTCTAAAGCCAGTCCCAGCATGCTGTGTTTGCATGGCTCTCATGCACGTATATGTCAGTGATCTGGCAGATACAAACTGTTACCTCTCTGAGAATGCTTTCAGTGATGCACTCCAAGAAATGGTAGCCCTGCTTATAGTTTTGTAAAGAAACTGTAGTTAAGTTATTTGATTTCTGAGAAAGAACAGAGCTCCCTTCTAGGCAATGAGCCGTCTGGAGGTTGTTCTAAAAAGAATGTCAGTATAAAAAACTTCTGACTTCATTCTTATATGGAGTTACAATTAGTACATCTGAACCTTACTTTAATGTGGGTGAAAGAGACTAAAAATAAAAGTGGAGATTCCCATTTGGTGAACTTGTCAAATGTGACTGCGAGAATTATGGACGATAGTCAGGAAAAAAGGTAAAAAGCTTATTGTTTCACTAGACTTGCTGAAGACTAGCAGTGCCTTTGTCTGACTCAAAGACTACATGAATGCTTTTATGACCCATAAAGTTATACAGCAACTTGCAGTGGACTGGCAATCCTGGTAAGATCACACAGGACAATGTGTGACACCTTGAGACATCTGAACTCTCTCTAATTGTATATGTCTTTTTTTTCTGAAGTTGTCAGTGTAAGGCATCCAGGGTAAATGGGAGCAATCTTCTTCCTTCTCAGTAGAAAGCCGCTTCTTCTCCAGGCTGAACAGTCCCTGCTCTCTCAGCCTTTCCTCATATGACATATGCTCCAATCCCTTAGTCATCTTCATGAGCCTTCGCTGTACTATCTCACATCCATGTCTCTCTCATACTGGGGAGCCCAGGACTACACACAGCACTTCAGATGTGTCTCACCAGTGCTGAGTAGAGAAGAATCACCTCCTTTGACCTGCTGGTGATGCCTATTGCTAACTAAAAGCTGCAGTTACCAGAGTATTTTGGGAGGAATTCAGTCTGATGTGTCACATGGTCTCAGACGCGTTTGGCCTTTTGGGGGTTTAGAAGGAACAGGACATTCCTGTAGCACAGGCAGAGGCAGCTGCGGGACAGTTACCTTGCCAAGACTGAGGCGTCTTTTGACCTACACAGAATTTCACGTGCTGGGGGAATTGTCAATTTGTAAAGTCAAAAATTACTGTGCAGTTTATCAGCCTTCAATAATTAGCAGGAACTTAGGTTGGCGGTAGAATGATAACTCTGTGTATAGGGGCCTAAATTCTGCTCAAGTACTATTTTCCATAAGTGGACACTTATTAAAACCTGGTTGCTGATCAGGAGTTCAGTGATACTGGCAAACTTTAGCTAGCATAGGGATTTCTGTGTTACATTGTTAATGTTTTAGAAAAGGCTGGCAGGCAATGCCAGTAATGCAAATGTGCATTACAGTGTCATTAGTTCATTCTCATTTGTTGGTGTTTGGAAAAGGGTAACTGCTATTTTTACCTCTTTAAATGGGAAAGGAATTGATTTCCTTTCTACTAAGACATGGGGAATGTGATACTATTCATAAAAATATTATCTTATGAAAGGTTAGGATATTTATCTACCCTTGTAACTTTGAATTTTTTAATCTAGGCATCTTGGCTTATTAAGGCTTCTGGAAAATCAACCATGTGATTTTATTAATCATTAGTTAAACATTTTATGCAGATAATTTCAAATGAAAAACTATTGTACCATTCTTTAGTGAAACGTTGCTGCGTGGAAAGGGGCAAAGCGGTTTTGGCAGAAGATAAACCCCCTTGCGTTCTAACACTCCTCACCGAGGTGGGAGGCTAGGTGTGTCTAGGTTTAAATTCTGAGTGATGCCCAATTCAGCACTATCAGTCCAATCGTGTTTAATATGTATTAAACTATTACGATTTGGATACACTAATAGTGGACTGCACCTTCAGTCTCGTCGTGCTCATGAACTAGCACGGCCACTCTCGAGTCTTTGGTCGTGTTCAGTGAGAAACCGAAACGACTAGCTACTTAAATAATGCAGTTTATTTAAACAACAGATATATAGGTTCTTAGGATTGCTGGCGATAAATACACTGTCTGCAAAGCACGTGCAAATAAAGATATTGTTAAGTATACAAAACGTGCGACGAAGTTATAAACAATACAGCCTGGCTATAAATGTAGGATAGAGATTCTCTAGAGAAATTTCTAAGTTCGCCGAGGAAACATTCGGTATAATCTAAGTCTTACCCAAAGGCGTCCCTATGAGGGGGGGGAGAAAGGCTCAACCCGTCGACTGGTCCCGGAAGTCAGTGATGGAGTTCTCCTCGACTTGTTCGCGATGGTGTCTTCCCTGATATCCCCCCTCTCTTGGGCTATTTTTATACTATTTTATTCATCTTCAAAGTGGAGTTTGAGTGACTTTAGTCATAAATACTTTCATTATGATTGGTGTACTCAAGGAGGAGAGATCGCACCTTGGGGGTGGGTAGCCTCTGGGATGGAGGTGTGTTTTGGTACATTGTAATGAGCAAAGTTGGCACAAAGGACAGCATTTCATCAACATTTGATGAAATGTTGGCTCGGGTAGCATGTAGGGCCGCTTATCTGTTTTGTAGTAAGCAAGTAGGCAGCTTATCCCTTCCATAGTACCATCTCGTTGCCATATCTGCTATTCGTCACAAGGGAAAGCCACGGAACAATTGCATTCTGTTCCATCCCTCGTGTAGTTTCGCAAGCAACCTTGTACAGGGAATCACAGATGTTGCACTCTTCGTGTGCCAGCTGCGGCTGTATCCTACCTCAGAAGCCTCTTGATTTTATGACTTTCCTTAATGTGTGAATAATGCTGTATTTTTGTATTCTTGGCCAATTTAGTAATTATTCCACAAACGTCAATGAAATACCATAATCTTTGCCAACTTTGTAAACTTTGCAAGATTTTTAAAGGACCTCTGAAACCTCTGGTGCTGAGTTGAGGCCAATGTACTTAAAATGTGTTTACAGAGCCATGTGTCCAGAAATTTGCTCATTCTGTAGGTGAAGCATCTAATTAGACTACGATGGGACCACCAATGAATTCTTGGTGTGCGAGTGTTTGAGTGACTAAAATACATAAAAAAGTACTTTAAGTCATATTATAACCTGACTTGATTTTTTTCCCCAATAAGTATTGGATAAACAGTCATTATAATATATTATTATAGAAATCAGGTGCTCTATTACTTTGTGTAACTGGATGTCTTTTTCACATGCTACTATGATAATACAGTTAATGCTGTGTTAATAATTAACTTCTGGCTAATAAGCCATGCTGAAAAATGATTAAGGAATGAATCAATAAAATGGAGCGCTGCTTGTTTTCTCTGTCAAATGAAAAATTAAAAATAGCATGTCCAGGTTCATCAATATATGTTTGATAAAAAAACCCTTTTGTTATTTTCAGCTGTTATTTAATCAAATTTTGTAACTTTTCATTCTGAAGCATCACTTTAAGACCCAAAGTGAAAGATCTGAAAATGCAGAAATAAACATTTCACATTATTGTGTGAGCTTGATATGGATTTATATAGAGGATTAATCAAAATCTAATAACAGGATTTGGTTTACTGTATTTGTTATTCATCTGAATACATTTTCCCCTTCCATGCAACACCATTTTAGCTTTATTTTGTTCCTTTGAAGTTTTAAGATCAAATCAGTAATGCACAGATTAGCTGATGTGACTACAAATAAGTGGAGACAAGAGATCACAAATTTCACAAAGAATCCGCAGCAGTAGGAAAAATGACTCATGAAGCTTTTTATATCTCAACACACTCTTGTATGGAATTAATGAGACAGAGCTATTGGTCTTACCATTAAAATGGATCACCTGAGATTTCAGGTTCTTTTTGTAGAAGGCAATCAGTTTTGTGTCAGATTATGTTTTGCATCCTTACTGCACTCTGTACTTTATTTACAATGACTACAGTTTCAGTTTAGAAAGTTTAGCTCGATGGGCCCCGCATGAACTAGAAAGTGTCCAAATTAGTAGCAAAAAAATTCAAGTTACATATTTATTTCTTTGTTTTTCTGCTTTAATTTTCCTCAACAGCATGAGCTGGGAGCGTTATCACTTAAACTTTATAAGACAGACATTGGCTTTTAAAAGATTTCGCTCCTCTTCATCCAATAATTGTCAAGTGACTTGAGAAATACATTGGTAGCCAAAACAAAATTGCTGTTGTACTCAATGCTGATAGAAGTCTGGTTCCTGGCTCTGGTATGAGAAGTTATGATGTTGGTCCCTACGGAGAAAGGAGGGCCCTGTCTGGACCAGGAGGATTCAGACTGGTTTCCAGTTTACCCTAATCTGTGTTTTGAGCTGGACGCAGGGCTGCTGGGTGCTGGGCCAGCAAGAAACGCATTCTGGAAGATATTGCTAGTCCAGCCTTTGTGTTGGTAGCTCAAAAATTATATGGCCCAGTGGGGGAAAGGAGCTGACCACTGGAGGCCGGAGGGATGACTCTGCTGAAGTATTCACCTGCCGCCTTATTCACTGAGTCTTCTCTGGGTGACACAGATGAAATCTCTTCCTTGTATTTGAGAAACTCCAGGCTCTTTGAATGATTTATGGGATCATGTGAAGCTACAAATCTTCTGCTACAGCTAAATGCAACAATGATACTGTTTGTATAATAATTTGCGTCAGCTTTTCTTGACCACATCTGTGTCAGTGCTGAATTGCTGAACGACTGAGTAATGGCTGTACGGAGACTGTGACTGACGTAACACCAGGCTCCCTGCCCATGGAAGGGGACTGTCCCAGCTTCAGCTTGTTCTCAAGGAATTACCAGAATTCATATAAACAGAACCACCAGAGCTTTAGTTAGCTTCTAACAAAATGACCTCCTTTGAAAAAGCTAAAATAAAGAAAATGAGACTTATCTGGCAGAAATATCCACCAGTAATGTCCATCTGACCTCTCCGTATGGAAGAACATTTCCCTTCACAGCGTGGAATACTTTTACCTCCTGCCCACCACCATCAACACCTGGGCCAGAATGCCAGAAAAAACATCAAGAGCTCATTCTCCTTTTTCAGTGTCAAACTTCCTCACCAAAAATGCTTCAGCGTTTTTGAAGTTTGAATTTTAATCTTCACCTCTGAGTTTTGGATTGATTCCAAAAAAGGAAATACTTGACTACCACGAAGTGCTCTATTTAGCATTTTCCCAGCTGAGAACAGAAGTAAAAGTGCCAGAAAACGTGTAAGAAATATTGTACTTGGTGAAATTTACAACCTACTCCTGTAAACTAATAGACACTTGGATAAATAAAACATTTGGATGAGCTTTTGTTTTAGAATAAAATATTTGGCCTGTACGAGGGACGTGTATGATCTAATGGGTGCGTGCTAAGACTAGCCTTTGACAAAATGAACATATTTTCAAATGGTCCCTAAGCTGCCCACATAATACCTAATTCTGGAAGACTGAGACAGGATCAGTGCAGATTATTTCAAAGGCATGTCAATAAAACCTTTTCCTATGTAAGACACCATCTTACTTTTTTTTCATACTACTATATGTATAACATGGGCAAATTGTTTAGGAACATTTAGAGAGCTTACAAGAGACTAGTGACAATGCTATTTTTAACGTGTCTCTCTCCCTGTGTCCAGAAAGGCTGTTACCTAGAAGAAAAACATATTTTTTTATCGTGAGTTGTAATTGACCACGCTCTCTGTTATGGTTCTCTTTGTTATTTACTATGAGCTAAAAGATTACTTCCTCCAGAACTTTTCCAGGATGCAAGTCCTTTTCCAGGATCGGACTGAATTCCATCCAGTCAATAGGACTGAAAATTCCTGTTTTCTCCTCTTTTAGAAACACTTCTCCCAGTGTTTTTGTACTTCACTCTCCTCCAAAAATTCTTAAAGATAGTCTCTTTTTCTTCTGAGATTATGTCAGTTTCTTTTATCTCCTAGAATGAAATTCATCAGGTCCAACCAGTTTGAAGACATTCAATTCTCAAAGTATTTTTTCATTCTACTCTGGAGAAAGACCTTTTCTCTTTGTGACTGGAGTTAATTTTGATAGCAACTAGTCTGACCTACCCAGGGGGCACTATTGCAAAGGATTAGAAAAAGCACCAGGTTGCCTGGCAGTTTTCCCATTCAGTGTGACTGGAGACCAAGACTCCTATCACCCTGTTTGTTGCTTAGGAATTCAGAAATTAAATCCTGGTACTCTCTTGGTTTTACACTCATGAAGTGTTTTTGCTTTGCCTTTTCTGCTGTGCATGGTTGGATTGTTTTTTTAGTACTTGTTAGGAATTTAATCTTGTTTCCCCTCTTTGTGTGTTTGCTTCTTGTGCTGAAGGAGAATCATAGAGTCATAGAATGTGTTGGGTTGGAAGGGGCCTTTAAAGGTCATCTAGTCCAACCCCCCTGCAGTAAGCAGGGACATCTTCAACTAGATCAGGTGGAAGTCATAAATGTAGATATAAGCAAACAATACTATGAATGTATGACTTATGAATCGTGATGCCTGTGGCTTTTTGCCACTTTCTTTCTATCCATATAATGACATATTTGAATTCATAACAGAGGAATCACACTGGTTTAGGCCTGCCTGGAGAAGTAAACTGTGTATTTTTAGTTGAGCACATTTATGGCTAAAATAGTTAGGACATGTTCTCTTGTGTCTTTGAGCTCCTGTGATGAGAAGTCTGTCTGAGGAACACTTAATGATTGATTTAGGTAAAAGTACTAACTAAGAAGTAATGAAGGAAAAGTTGAAGCACTAAGAATCTTTTCGGGCCCTGACAGATTTTTATGTATTTCCTGGAACTGCATAGTTGAATTTCAGGCACTGAAATCCATGTAAATTCATGCTAATAATTTGGGAAAAAAAGTCACAACAGAACAAATATTTAGCTCATAATGACTTGATGAATCCCAAGTTTTGAGCAGAGAAATAGTTAAACAGATAGTTTTAAGTGCTGATGTGTTCTTTGACAATATATAAATAATTGCAGAAACTCTTCAGTGCAATTTGATGCCGTGTTTTATAATGTATATTGCTGATTTCAAGTTTGAAACCATTAACAACAAATCATTGCTTTGAAATGATATTTGTGTCATGTAAAATCAGAAAACAAGGTTATCAATTTCCCAAAAGTCCCTACAGATAGACAAGGAATCATTATACAGAAAAGTTCTATCGAAGTGGAAGAATAAAATTGCCACATATGCAGTGACAATCTGTTTGTCTAAAACACTGGGCAAAAATAAAGCTACACCAATACATTTTCTCATAGAAAGTTTCCATTTCTTTGAGGGGAAAAACAGAGTAATTCTGCACAAGCACAAAATATGTTGGCTGAGAAACTCCCATGGTAATCTCTCCTGGAAACAGAGTGTAGGTACCTCACACAACTGTCCTCCTGACCCGAAGTCAGGAACAGAGACTCATATCACCCGTGATGCCTCACAAGAAAACCTGTTTCCATCAGCAATTATTGACCACTGTTTGGTGACTCCTTTACTGCAATTCACTGCTATGGAGAGACTGTGCATAGTCATCTATCCTTAATGATTCTGCCTGCTGTAGGGTTTACTGCCTTCTGCACTGACAAGGAAAAAACAACCCTGGAGGACCCCCATATTTTGCGCATCTTACGGACAAATATGGAAACAAGACACTCGAAACTACTCAATAGCCCCATGAAGTTCCTGGGATCCCAGCTGGCTGTCAGCTTTTCTAAGAGTTTTAATAATAATAATAATAATAATTATTATTATTATTATTATTGTTGTTGTTATTGTTATTGTTATTGTTATTCTTAAGCTTTATCTTGTGATTTTGTGAAGAAACATTAAATTTTGTGGCTAAGTATTTATAGCTTATGAAAGGGAAAAATGTAATTCAAAAGAACTGATCTCTTCATCATAAAAAACTTGTTTAAAGAATGTGATATGATATGATATGATATAAGAGGAAAAATAGCTTATTTTTTATATAAACATGTTAAGAATTTTATTGGATGAGAGTAAATACAGGTCCTTTTCCATTACCAACCACTCTTCATATATTGCAAAATCTCAGAGAGACCTATGAAGTTTAAAGACGTGCTTTCTCAGGAGAGACAGGATGGGTGACTATAAATGAGAACTATAAAAGTTAAATGAACAATAAAGGCTAAAGAGAAGACTATTAATACTAAAATATAGACAGATCACCTGTTCATCACGCTTGTCCTGTGTCTTGGAGAAATGGCTTCAATGTCATGCAGGAAATTAATTCAATTTGCAACAAAGGGTGCACTTCAAAAGAATGGAGATTACAAATCTCAGTGCAGCCAATTATCTGATGCAGTATGTTCAAGTCAATTCTTGCTGTTCACTTTTTCTGACCAAAAGTTCTTTTCTCCTCCCCTGGTCAGTCCTGTAGATGGATCAGCCCCTTTACAAGGTTGTATCAAATTTTAACGCATTTCCATAGTGCACAAGAGAAACTTTACATGTGCTAGCTAGGTATGGTTTAGCACATATAATTTATCCAGAATATCTGGATGAAGGTGAAAGTATAAGAAATGATCACCATTTATTTAAATTAATAAAACACTCAGTAGCAGTAGAATTTAAAATGAGAACCTTTATACTGAAACTGAAACCTGTAGCTTTGTTCTATGAACATATTAGGTCTGATATCTTTGTACCCAGTTTTAGTCCAAATAAATCCTTGTAAATAATTTTAAAGCTTCCTGTTATTACTGCCAAGGTTAAAAGCTTGAATAGCTTGTAATATGCAAATCAAAATTACACAATATGTGAATTAAATTTCATCTTTTATAGCAGTTTTTCTTTAAAGATTGATGGTAGCAGAAACTACTATGACTAAAACACTACAGGTGTCTGAAATTTTGTTGAAGTCTGAGTATTGGGTATTATCCAATTAATTAGTGCCGTGTCTAAAATCATCTTCACGTGAAGAACCCCTGACAAATGAAGTATACTCTCTCCATTGACTGTCATTGCAGCTGTTTTGAGATGAATTGTCAAAGTGCTCAAGAAAAAAATTAGGTTTATTTTCTCTCAAAGAAGATCTGGGTGCTCAGGCTCCACTGAAGAAAATGGGACATTGTGGCAATTGAGGTGAAGACCAAAAGATGGGAGGAGCTGAGGGAGGGGAGAGAAGTTCTGGTGAATAGTCAGATGTATTTGCAGCACCTAAACTGACCAATTTTCAAATACGGCAAAAAAAGTCCCATCAGAAGGAGCCTCATGCTTTCCCTATCTGCAGATGGCAGTGCTTAGGACTTCTACCTGAAGAAAATTTGATAGTGATATTTTTATCTTAACTAAATTTAAGTCCCTTACAGTATTTTTCTTTTTCCCTTTATTTATCCTTAAAGGCACAGACATCTCTTGGAGGGTGACTGTCATTTGAAAGTCAGAGTGAGCTAAGTGCCTAAATCTCCCACACTCCTTCAAAAAATATATCCTCAAATGCCAAATATCAGAATCTTCCTTTTATACTGATTGCAATCTTGTGTTCGTTATGACAGTTTAAGAATTTTGCTATGAATAGATTTTCCCTCTTTGGAAAATGCTGATATTCATAAATAATATTGTGAAAAGTACCAATATGGCATGTTTCCTAAGCTGGTCAATTATGATATCTGCTTTGACTCAAGTTTCTATATACAGTCTTGTAGTTGTTCTTCCACATTTTTGTAGAAACTAATATTCCTTATGGCACAGCTGCCAATTAAAAAAACATCATAGAAACTTCCTGACCTCTCTGTTCAGAGCAACACATATTTTTTTTTTTTTTGCATACTCTTTGCATGAGGCATATACTCTCTTTACTCAATATGAAGACCACATATGTTGTGAATGGTTCAGCATTTCTTTTAAATAAGATAGTAAGCAGTATCTTTTATACTTTTCCTCTAACAAGATAGGACAATGCATGAACCAGACATGGTCATAATTTTTGCACATGTAATGTGTATATAACATAGTTGCATCAATGACCTCTAAGCAGTTTTTGAGACCATAAGGATTTATTATTACACTGATGATAATACTCCTTATCAGAAACAACAGAAACAATGCTTTTTTATTATTATTAATTATGTGTATAGGATTTGCTGGCTACCTTCACTCATACAGTTTCAAATTATAAATACTCCTTTAAACATTTCTACATTTTTACAGCTGGTTAAAAATTGAATCTGCCTAAATGTTTTGGCAATGAAGTCTAAATACTAAAGATTAATTCTGACACTGGACACCTTAAAAGACTTTAATGAAAAGAGCTGGATACTGTGCACTCTGCATCAGACTTAACATTCATTACAATGTCTCTTCCTTTTTTGGGTGAAGAACACTCACTCAGGCCAAGCGAGACAAAGCAAATTCCCAATTTAGAAACATGAAATATCCCCTGGATAACTCGAGTGTTTTTGTTACTTACTGAAAAGGAGATTGAATTCACTATAGAGAGCTTCACTCTTGCGTAGATTTACGCACAGTAGAAAGCCTTATTATCAACAGTTCTTGTGCCAAAGGCTTTCTTGTGGTCCAGGCTGTCTGGATCTGCAGGCAGAGTACGCACAGGGTGATCACACCAGCAGCTGCACTTCCACTGGCTTCTGAAAGTAGTCAGAAAGTGTGGGAGAATGCAAATCACTCAAAACTGCCATTTCAGCTAACACCACATATGGTCCATTTTCAGCTGAGACCAACTTGTTCATTGAGTCTAACTTAACTACCAACAAAAAAGTATGATGATAGGAAAGATCTAAACATTTTTAATATGGTCTGGATTGGAGGGAAAAGAAATCTTTCCCGAAGGAAGCTTGGGGAAGGAGATGTGACTTTAGCAATGGGGACATGCATCTCACGATATAACTACCATGAGGGATGGATCAGGGGCACGGTTCCTGACCTGACTCTTTTGCTGCAGTATTAAAAATCTAAGCTGGCAAAAAAAACTGTGTCAAAATATTATCCCAGAGTTTTCTGTCAATATGTTGGAACTACCCCTGCATATGAAGACCGTACTAGATGATCAGGGAAGTTCAGTCTCATTACTATGTGTCTGGCTGACCATGTTATGGTGTGCCTGAAAGTACGTTGTAATCAAATGAACATCATGTCTTCGTGGCTTCTGGGGCAGACTTGTAGGATTCACCTGTCTTTAGATCAGACCCTGGTTACTTTACTTTCTCAGCTGGGTTTTGCCCCCGAGACCCTTCTTTCCCTGCCTTTGTGGGTAGGGATGGATTTTGACTGTAGGATCTGTGGTCTTTCAGAGTCCTGGGTCCCCTGCTCACCCATACTAGCTTACCTGATACAGCACATCACTGTTCTTGTGCACATGTACCTGGGTTTCCTTCTATTGGAAAATCCAGGTTTATGAAATGATGGTATATATTCAGGTTTAGCCCCAGTTTCAGTAACAGTGTCACAAATGTGCCCTCAGGTCTGGAATCAGAAAGTTCTCCCAGGTTCCCCAGTTCAGGTATACATATGATGTTCTCCAAATTAAAGCATTGCTTTATTTTAGCAGCAGAAGGAAGGTCTAGCATAAAAGAAGTGTTAAAAAATAGCTGGACAAATGTCTGTTGTGTTGAAAGCTGTAGTAGACAGCAATGTTGAACAAAACAGGTCTCCACAGGAAGCTCTGTGTGGCCTTATGTGATTGCCTGAACAGCCTTGTGCTGCTTTCTTATCAGGTCTAAGCCCCTGTGTTTTCTCAGCCTGTAGGCTTTTGGACTATGCTGTTAGCTAGTAGCTATACACAGTGAATGAATCTGCTTCAGGGATACCATGCTACATGAGGACAGTGGTTGTACCCGTGCTGTTCAGAGACAGCTTCCTTTACAGTGGATTGGCTCATCCATACAGCATGTGAGTCCATGCTTCCTCTCAACCTCGGTCTGTACCTTTCAGTCCAGTGTCAAAAACAACGTGAAGTCTCTGTTGCAACCCAGCAGAACAATGCGCTATGAAACTAAAGGCAGGTGCTGAATGTCGTGGGGCATGGTATGAAATCAAGTAGGAAGGTTTGAGGATGGAAAGCCTGCTGGGCATCTGTATGTATAGGGAACAGACCCTGTATGCCAGCTCAGTAGTGCCCATGGACCAAGGACCCAGAGTGAACTATAAGCTGGTGATAGCCAATTTTTGTTTTAGAGGGAGCGAAGAAACTCTAGGAGTAGACTAATACTTCTGTGCTATGGACAGTCAGGGAACTCAGAACTGCTTTTGATTGCACAGACGTACAAAACAATCAGTCCATAGTCTGCTTACCAGTGGCTCTCCAGTTATCCTGTAGTGATCCTTGTATGTTTGCTCTAGGATGCCTTATCCTGAAGTATTGTTTGCTTTCTTTTTCTTTTTCAGTAGCACCATTCATTCAACCTACGTAACCCCACCATAAAAATTCCCATAACGAGGTTACATCCAGTATTTGTAAATTGTTACAGTTCTACATCTGTCACCTGACCAAAATCTGATATATTCACCTTAACCTCTAACAAGTATTTTTGAACATAGCAGTGACGTACTGCCAAGCTGCTAAGGATACCTGATGTGATGAAAAGGATGATTGGGATAGGAGGAAGAACAACCCTAAGAGTGAATTAACTGGGCCTGTTTCAGGGAGCTCTGGAACACCATTATCCAAAACAGAGACTCATTCTTCATTAGAAGTGACATTAGTAAATCAGATTCCCCAGTTACACTGCTCTGTCTCCTTCCAGATAATATCCACCTGCTATCTCTGATCAAACAGCTGGTAAAATCATTGTTCCAGCCATAGCTTTTGCATCTCCCAAATTAAGTTTATGAATTGACCTATCCTTCTGGTACTGTGTGGCTCAGTTAATGAAAGCTTCCACCTCAGCCCTGATGAAGGGCTTCTGTATCTGAAAGCTTGTCTGTTACTTGCAATTGTAGTGATTGCCCCCCCCAAAATCTCTTGCTTTCCTGTAAATTGTTGAAAGTAACAAAGAGAATATAAAAGCAATAATAGTATCAAAAAAGGGAAGCCTAAATAATTAAATTACAGAAGTAAAGGTTTACCACATTGAATAGTGCAGAAAAATGAAGAGAGGGGAATTTCTGCTATGTATTAGGGAGGAGGTTAGTTAACATCATCATGATGTTCTTCCATGACCCGAGAGTACTTTGAAGGTGCTGAGCTTGTGCATGTCGTGCCATCACCCCAATGTTGGGGTGAGCCTGGATCATAGACAGATTTCCTCACCACACCCTAGTTTCCCTGAGAGGGATGTGGTGACCAAGGGGGAGAGAAGAGCCAGGTCAGCTTCTGATAGTGCCTCAACACCCATGAATGTATAAAAAAGCATCCAGGAATAGAAAACATACAAAAAGACTGGTTTGTATCATCAACATTTGTTCCTCCTTACGTGGTAATTTTCCACTGCAAAAATATTTTTAATAGCATTCACACAGAAATCACAAAGAATCAGATCATAACCTCACAATCTGATTAGATGGCAGCGTGTCAGCAATACCAGGACATGAGTCATAAATGTCACCAACTAAGCCCTGTCATGATGCTTGATGACCTGGAATTTTGGACAGGGAGAAAATGAAAGATCCAGAAGGTCTGTTTAGTACTGTCTCTATGATCTTAGAGATGAAGATGTCACCAGTGTATGGCATTTTAACAATTAAAACAGAATCTACCATTGAACAGAAGGAAGACAGAGCAGAAGGAGGACAGTCCATGATTAATGGCTCAGTTGTGTTTTTCAGCATTTCTAAGCCACAGGCACATAGGCAGCATCTGATTCTGGTCGCTTCTATA
Source organism: Stercorarius parasiticus (assembly GCA_013396915.1). NCBI lineage: Eukaryota > Metazoa > Chordata > Aves > Charadriiformes > Stercorariidae > Stercorarius > Stercorarius parasiticus. The sequence goes on along the minus strand of VWZL01001288.1, from coordinate 69,354 downwards.
AAATTTAGAGGAGATTTTTTTCACTTAGCACTTCAGAGTAGCTGGTTGCTGTCCTACACTCATTTGAACCATACTGTAGAGATGGTTTGAAAATTTTGACATTTGCAGTTGAGTACACAGTTACAAAATGCACAAAGCTATTCACATGGTAAATTCATGGTGACTGTGGACATGGTCTGGATGGATAGATGAGGCAGACAAAGATTCCCAGTGAACAACTGCAGATGCATATACTTTGCACATAACGGCTTATTGTCTCTCTATGATCAGCTAAAACAGCTTGATTTTCTCTTATTATTTCAGTCAGCTGTGTTCCTAGTCAGAGGCAATTCTGGCTGTGAAGTCAGAAGCCTAAGGACTTTCTGAACTTTGACTCTCAGGGTCTAGATGCCAAGAGCCAAATGACTTGAAATGTTTTTCTCCTGCCTGATTCTTGGGGGCAGCCCTGGTATCCTGGCTGCCAGGGGATGAAGACTCTCGTACCAGTAAGATTTTCAATGAAGAAACTGAAAAGAATGCTGAATTTTATAGTCATCCGCTGCCATACTTCTACTGACATAACTCTACTTGATTCATGAGGAGTGCCAACAATTACATGAAATATTTTCTTATTGCACTGGTGTTTGAAAAATGCATTTGATTTTGGGACAAGGAGGGAAATAAACAAGGGCATTTCCAGCTTATAAGAAATTTTTCTTATGAAACTGAGTCTTTAAGTATTTTTTAGAACTCTAGTTGACCCTGCTGGAGCTGGGGATTTGGATCAGATAACCTCTAGAGGTCCCTTCCAACCTTAAACATTCTATGATTTTATGATTTCATGAACCACATATCCTGAAATATAGCATCATTAAGAAGGCCAAAAAAAAGTGGCAGACCTATAAGGCCATCCACAAACTAAATCAAAGTCAACAGTTCGCTCAACACCAAAATATATCTCCAATTGTACAGATGTTTCAGGGAAGTATGAGCAAGTTCATTACTGTCACATTAACAGGGATGTTCATCCTTGTTATGGCTAAAACAGCTGTCTTTTCTGATGAAGGAGTACTTGATGGAATATGTATGCCCAGTCTGAGGGCAGCTAAGTCAGAAAGGGGAGCAAAATGTGGGAAAGTGGCTCTGACGAGGGCGTGAGAGAATGACTGTGGGAAGGTACCACTCACCTGGGCAAAGCATTACAGACTGTAACAGTGGGGAACAATCCAGCCTTGGCAAGGAGATCGATAACATGATCTAACAAGACTTTCCCATCTGTAATGTCTCTGATCTGCAGCTGGAGAAATAATAAATCCCCATTTGATGCACAGCTGTTTTGTTCCAGATTCGCTTCTGTTTGGATTGTAGCATGACATCTCCCTGGCTCATGTTCTCAGAGTCCGTTCTGAGAACTGGAGATTGAGGAAAGTACACATTCAGGTACTGTTCCAAGAGAGTTAAGGCATATTTGGGACACATATGAAGATCCACTATCTTGGAAATGTTCCTGAGGTTTCTGCAGGCTTGTACAGGAGTTGTGTGCCTTGGAGTAGTCACATGCACTTTTGTACAGGTTTTGGCACTACAGAATAAGTCTTTCCAAAGACAACCTCATCCATACCAAATTTCATACGAAAATGCAAAAGAAAAAAAGTGCAGCAATATACATCTAATTTTAAAAAACTCTTTTCCAGGAGTCCTCTTTAAAAATTGTACTTGCTATATTTCCTGTCTCTGACCAGATGGGATCCAGAAATGAGTTATCCTTCTGCCCTCCCTGGAAAGAACAGTCTTTCCCAATTAAATCATAGCTGCTTTTTTCTAGAGATGGAACAAGGGGACTCGGAAGTCTCACTCACCACTCCATCTATCTATATCTTCCGCTGCTGTGTAGGCACTTTGTAACCAATGTCTTCATAAAAGACAAAAACAAGTCCTACTTGTCCTCCAGACAAATGGGTCTAGGTGTCTGTAGACAGGTAGATCTGTACTTGCCGTTGAGAACTGCAGGGTCTGTATTTGCTATAGACCATGATGACAGACTGACAATGACAGTCAGGCACCTGAGCTCTGGGGGACTGCAGAGACACTGATGACCTTAAGAGGTTTCTTAGACCTCACTTGCAGTACAGTCAACAGCAGAGTCTGGAGTAAAGTTCTGCAAATCATACCTCAAGTCATGTCTATGCCCCTAAAAATGTTCCTGTCTCTTGCCAGTAATTTTTGCATTGATATATTTTTCTCAATTAACAGACATGCTGTTTTAATTCTGTTTAGCATCACATTCACATCACGTGGCTTCAATGTGGCCCTGACTCAGGCCACATCTTCCACTGTGGGAGATACAGCTGCTGAAAAAACTGTTAAATATTTCTCTGAGAAAAAAATAGAAAGATAATTGGACTAGCAATTAGAGGGATAAATGCCTGTGATTCAACCCAGACATGACTAAAACCCTAAAAAGTATCAGCAAGAGTTATAATGAAATGAATGATTACAAAGCAGGCGTGCAGGGAGCAGTGCTTCTCATAGCTTAAACAGCCAACACACCATGACCAGCAGCATCTTCCATTTCACGGTGGTGTATCCCAGAGGTCAGTACTGGGCCTAATATTGTTTAACATCTACATTAATGACTTGGGCAATGGGACAGAGTAAACCCGCAGCAAGTTTGCAGAGACTACAAAACGAGGAGAGATGACTGGTATACCAGACAGCTGTTCTGCCATTCAGAAGACAGGCTGGAGAAACTGGCCGACAGGAATCTCATGAAGTTCAACAAAGGCAAAAAGAAAGTCGTGCCCCTGGGGAGGAATAATCCCAGGCACCAGTAGAGACCGTGGGCTGACTAGCTGGAAAGCAGCTCTGCAGAGGAAGACGTTCGGTCTCATTGGACTATACATCGACCATGGCTCAGCAATGTGCCTTCATGGAAAAGCAGACCAACAGCCTCCTGGGCTGAATTAGGAAAAGCACTGTCAGAAGGTCAAGGGAGCTGATCCTTCTGCTCTACCCAGTACTGGTTAGGCCACACCTGGAGTGCTGCGTCCAGTTTTTGGGCTCCCCAGCACAAGAGAGAAATGGAACTACTGAAGAGAGTACAGAAAATGGCCACTAAGATGATGAAGACGCTGGGGCATCTGACAGATTAGGAGAGGCTGAGAGAGCTGGGACTGTTCAGCCTGGAGGAGGGAAGGCTCAGAGGGATCTCAGCAAAGTTCATAAATACCTGAAGGGAAGGGGTGACAAAGATGCTGCCAGGCTCTTCTCAGAGGTTAGCAGCGACAGGACAAGACGCAATGGGCAAAACCTGAAGTACAAGAAGTGCCATTTAAACATAAGAAAAGACTATTTTTTTATTGTGAATGTGGTCAATCACTGTCAGAGGTTATCAAGAGAGACTATGGAGTCTCCATCCTTGGAAATACTCAACACCTGACTGGGCACAGGCCCAAGCAACTTGCTCTATCTGCACTTGCTTAGGCAGAGGGGTTGAACAAGGTGATATGCAGGGATGCTTCCCAGCTTCAATCAATCTGTGATTCTGTGATGTCCAGGGGAAGTGTTCAGTTTGTACTTTTTTCTACACAATTCTAAACAATGTGATTCGTAGACAAAAGTGATCACCTCTTACAGAGGTGAATCTCACACATTCATTACCAGAGATGAGTTAATTATTGGAAATTAAAAAGAAGATGTCAGGGAAGTTGATAAAAGGATGTCTGAAACCAGTGGTTTTTTTCTTTTTTGTTTTTCTTTCCCCTATCTAATTTACACTGGCTCAGATGAAGTTAAACATGAGGTACAGTACATAAAAAGAGGGAATTCCAGCTATCCTAGTCCATTGCTACACCTATACTATAAATAGTATACGGGAATGAGACGAAGTCCTGGACACAGTACTCTGCTGATAGAGCACTACATAGCACGGTTTTGGCCCACGCCAGCTTGCGCTTTTTGAGCCAATCCCATGCATTAATCTGTGAATAACAGATTCCAGGACATGTTCCAATGGACAGCATAGACAAGGCTGCACACATTTGGCTTTCTCTCTTCCTCCAGTCTTGCCCCAGCAGGCTTTGCACTCTCCGTTAACTCCTGTATGCTTCACCGCAGTGCATACAATGACAAACGTCTGTGTCATGTTAAAACATCATCCTCAAAAGCACCATGTTATTTCACACACTGCAAAGCAGGGAGAGGAAAAAAAGCCCACTCCTCCCCAGCCCCTGCCAAGAAAATTAAACCTCAGGGGCACCAGCTGGTAAAAGAAGCTGAGGACAAAGTGCTGTGTAGTGTGGATGCAGACCGCATGTGTCACTGGATCTATGTGCATGAGCAAAGTCTCTAGTTCTGTTTTTATTTAGCAGTACATATGGAAAGTAAAAACAAAATTCAAGAAAAATTAGTAGACAAGAGGTGCATCAGATCAGAAAGTGAAGCAAGAATACAAAACTCAACACATGAGGATGGGTGAACTTCAGGATCCAGAGTGTAAGTGCTGATGTCATTCCTCTGAGTTGCATATTCCATTATAGAGGTTACTTCTCTTTAACAAGGAAGAAATCCATAAAAGAAAGCTTGAGCTCTGTAGCTTTTAAAAGATGCTGGTTGAAGTAGCAAGAAAAACATTTTCATCAAATTAATATGGCTGTAAAGGAGACTTAAAAGTCTCCTGAATAAAAAGTACTGCTAGTTTTCAATCAATAATATGCTGTGCTCCTAATGATATAGTGTCATCTTGATGATCTTTTACTAATTACTTGTACCACAAGGAATTATCCTCCTCCCCACGTGGAATCTGTAGCTAATGTTTCCTCCTCTGTGCCAGCAGTTAAACACAAAACTCATGTGTCACTCAATTTTTAACTAGTACTGGTCCAAAAAAAGGTAACATACTGATGCAAAAATTTTTGTGTTTGTGAAAAATATATTATTGCTACACTGAGTAAATAACCCTTGGCAAACGTTGGTAAGATTTTGTACTTTCATACTTGCATTTTCTTGAAATGCTATGAAAACAAACATCTGGAGAAATATGACACAAAGAAGGTGAGCTTTTGAAATCTTCACACTTGTGGCTTATGTAGAAGAGAAGCAGAAGAGAAGTCGTCCCTTAATAATTGAAGATCATTAATTTCAAAAAGCCTTTCTACATCACACACGCTTCAATTACAAAGAGGAGGCCCTACGCATCTCATGCTATCACCAGGAATTTCTACAGCTCAGTACTCAAAGGAATCAGGTCTTCTTTTATTTGAGCTGTGCCTAGACTTTGGTACCCTTACTCAGACCCTCCATCTGGGATTACCATTTGGCAATTCTGAGCTTCAGACAGTAAAATAACAAATCGCAATACACATTTATCTCTCAGGACTGCTGCCTCCACCAATTATCTTATGAAAATATTTTGTGGCCAAAAAGTGGAATTCATTAATTCAGTGTTGTTATTCTAGATCTTTTGTCAGATGAATGACATGAAAAGAGATACTGGGCTTATGCTGAGGATAATCACTTGCACAGTACGTTTTCATTTGTCAAAATGGAAATGGTAAAAAAAAAAGCCTTTTTGACAATATTTAACATTTCACATAATTGTCTTTATAAAGAAATCAAACTATCAATATGATTTGACTTGGTAGCTTTTTATAGTTATTTCTGCAAAAGAAAGAATATTGAATGTAAGGCACTTGATTTGCAGACTTAGAACTCACTGGACATTATTCATCCGACAGAGATCTGCTGGGATGTGGGGGTAGTCCCTGTCTGAGCTTGCCACCTTGGCACCCCTTTTTGTGCAATGGATGTTCAGTCTAGGTTACAATCGCTCTGTACTGGAGTAGATGCTTACTTTTACTCATGTGAACCTAAATTGATAAATCCTATTGACTGTCCTGGGGCTGCCATTGACACTGGAGGGAAGTGTTCGTGATTACCTCAGATGTAGAAATACACCTTGTAGACACTCCATGCTATAGGTGAGAGGAATCTAATCTCCATTCATAGTCAGCACAGGTGATGGATTTTATTTTTAAAATATATTGCTGCTCCTTTTCCAAGAAGCAGAGATGCACCATGACCTTCCTGAAGCAGGAATTATGCTCAGCTCCTCCACTTGGCTAAAAAGAGTGATGAGCACCTACGGTTGCAGGGAAAGAAGTACAAACAATGTCTTATCCAGATGCTATCTCTTTTAAGGCACAAAGGCTATTTCAGTTTCCCTTTGGGTAAAACACTGAAAATGGGGAATTAGGGAGAGGAACAGAGACAGAAGGTGGCTAGCTGGCCAGACTAGTATTATATGCAGCCAACAAAAAAGATGAAGGCCTGTTTCCTGATTGTGGGGGAAAGTGGCACTTTGTGGCTCTCCATGGGGCTCAGTACTTCCCCCCCTTAAATCAAGATGGCCTTGCCTATGCTTCCTGTTGGGAAAAATCCCTACTCTTCACTGTCCCCTGAACTATGTCCAGACACTGCCTGGTTGTCATAGGCAAAAAAAGCCTAAGGAGCCTACTATCAGCTAAACAACATGGATCAGCAGACGTCTCAATACATCGTTTCCACCCTCTGCTCAGTTTACTAGCATACACACAACTATATTAGCCTGGCAGTCTCCCCTTTGCGTGCAGTAGTACTGAATACGTTTACCTTTCCAACACCACCATAGTATCTCCCTTCTCCTGTTTATACATATGAACATATTTCTCACTTCAAGTGGCATGTGGAGATACCTAAAGTTTATCTGACATCCATTGGCAAATAACTTGAGGAAATGGGTGTTTCCTTCCTGTCTCCTCCTTGAGGACCACCCTCAAGGCTACTTATAAGACCAAAATAAACAACTCTTGGGTCTCCAAATGCAGCCCACATCAGGAGGATGCCCTCTTGAGAACATAGTACTTTGCACACGTAGGATGTAATCTGCTGCCAAGCCCGGTAGGACAGGCAGTCTGCACTTTGTCCATGGAGCACCCAGATGGATGAGAGGCAAAAGATCAGGAGGCATGTCACCTCTGCCAAATGTCCTATTAGTATAGCTGCTCTCATAAAACCACACAAAGTACAACCACCAGAGTAACAAGATGTCAGATCTTTTATGGCATTTTGATGTCAAATATTAGCTAGTGATGAGGAAAGCAGAGACATGTGATCTGGAAAACAGTGAAATGAACTGGAACTCAGAAGAGAGGATTTAATTTCTTCTGTGACTAAGTGTCTCCATCTGTAAAACTGAGACAAGATTGATTTTCTTCATAAGATGCTTGGGGATCTGTTGACTAAAAAAAGTAACTATTTTTTTTGTATTTTCCAAGCATGAGAACTGGTATTTTAATTTCTATTTTATACTTCTCTTACCAGAAATTAATCTGAGAACACGTGTACTGAAGTGGAAACAATGTTTTTTGAATTTTTATTATTTATTTCCAGTTTTATTAAATTATTAGATGAAGAGATTTTGGAGTGTTTTAACCAATTTTACTGTTAGTCATAAGCACTGTTTGGCAAGTAACAACAATATTAAAGGTATAAATTTTGTCAGTTTGACCAATAGTAGTTGTTAACCACTTTGAGAGAATCTGCAAGAAGAATGCAACTGTTTTAACAACTATTTTATTTTTTTCTTTCTTACGGTTAATGTATAACCTGAGAACATTCTGTCTAGCATTCTCTTAAAAATTACTCCAAAGTTTTGGACTACAGATAATTTCAAAAGCCAACACTTTACACGAATGCCATTTAATTGAATCACAAAGTCCACAAGATAGTGCAAACCATATTTCCTTATAAAATGTCAGTTTCACCTTTTTAAGAGTAGTATCTTTAAAAATTACTCCTGGTAAAAGTATTGTGGAATTAATGCGAGACATAATTAAAAAAAAAAGGAACTCAACACTAAATGTGCATGTCTGAAGTAGATCTTTAAAATGCACTAATGAATAGAGGTACTCAATTTTTCATGTAGAAGAATATCACAGATGGCATTTTTCCCCCCTCACTTTTTAAAAAATTTCAACATAGTTGAGATTTGAGATTTTCCAGTTTTACAACATTTTTTTTATATATTTCTTGGGCACTGAATTAAAGTAATGGAGAGTTTTGTTCTATTTAGTTTTTTACAAATATCACATGTGCCTTTACTACTAGAGCTCCTACGCTTGTGTCAAGAGGCTGCTGTGTGAGTGCTCCATGGTGAGAGCGCTGAGGTGCCACCAGAGGTAATTTTAAGGATCTTTGAAGAAACAACAAAAGAGTAAGAACGGAAGACATAACTGAAAGCCTGGTGACTATAGAGACAGCAAAATTTACTCTCCTCAGACAGTAACAAGGTTAACAAGACATTATTTAGGCTTAAATATGTGAACCCTGAGAGGAAACGGTAGTATAAGCAGTTTGAGCCTGACACCCATGTGGTGCACAAATCCGGCTGCACAATACAGTGGTCTTGTTCAAACTAGAGAGGGAGAAATAGGGCTGGGTGAAACTTTTTGCTGAATCATGTAAAGAAAGAATCAGGCACCATTAAGAACTTTTCTCCCTCCTTTTTTAGCCCTGGTTTCATCAGTCTTGTAGTCATGCTCTGAATGTGTGATGATACACAGATTGGAATGTGTATGAGAGTATGGAAAGATTTGTACATGGCTGTCAGTCTATTAAATTTTGGCCGTCTTAGCTTATTTCAGATCAATTTGGCAAAGGGGTATTAAACACAGAAGACAGAAATCTATATGAAACAGCTTATTATTTGTGGTGCTGCTTTTAAAGGTAATTTATTTTATGTCTTTGAGACATTTAATTTTCACCTTTAAGGGAAAGAATAAACAAAACTTTGTTTTGGATTTTAGTTATTTTGCGACCATATAGATTCATGCCAAAGAACTGTTCAGGCATCCTTGCTGGTCACTTCACAGGGGAGATGAGAGACAGGAAAAGAGGACAGAAGTGACCACTTTATATGAAGACGAAGAATGAATTATATGGTGGTATTTAAATGCCAAGTATTGTTAATTCCAGGGCAGTTTTGTTATCCACCTGTAGTGTCTCTGCCTTGTAGCTTCCACTTTTTTCATCATATTTAATACCTGAAAAACATTCACAATGTTCTCCTCTATTCAATACTTGTCAAATTATGAATATTTATGAATATTTTCCCTCCTACATCACAAAGAATGTAGATACGAATCCTAGTTTCCAGAAAATCACAAGGTAGCAATTAATGTGTAATTCTCAAGTTTCATTATTTTTAAAGCAAACATGAGTATTTAGTGATCTTATAGATCACTTATGTGCACCCACTGTTGTCAAAACTGACAGATCTTGGACCACTGACAGTTAGTAATTCTTTGGCATCAGTTTTTCATTCAGGATACCAAAGGAAGTAGATAAAGCGCTTTGAGAATTCCACCACCAACTCAACTGGGCATACCTGCTTATAAATCCCCAAGGGATTATTAGGAAACACCAAAGAAAAGAGTGAGCTCTCTATTATTAGCAAGCATTCCGACTTGATAGTATGCTAATCCCTTGTTTAATCACATTAGTTTAAATTAATATCAGGTGAGGGGAAACAGATAATGGAGTGGGAGGAGTCATAGTCACAAAACTTATCCAAATCTGCTCTTTTACAAAAGACTGTCCATGCTGAGACAGAACTAACTAACTATATGAAAAGCAATGTTGATTTTCTTTCTACATTGGTTTGTGAAGGATTCTTGTTCAGATAAATAGAAAAAGCCAATCCATCAAAGGAGGTATCAGTGTACAGTGCAGTTGGGCAGACACCTCCTGTGGTCAAGGAAGGACTCAGAGGGACAGAGTGTTCATGGGAACGCATGAGAGAAACAAGTGTTCATGAAGGAGTGCCTTTCGTATGTTGTTGTATTTCACCTGGATTGTATTAATGAAAGGTGAAGTACAGAAAGGTATTTTAGTGACTACCGCAGGCCTTAAAATGTTATCAAAGCAGAAAATATACCAAAATTAGTATGTTACAAATTTATTTCCACTCTAAAAGTTAAAAATGTCCTACCACATGATAAGTTTTAATCCATTTTCTTGCCTCCTTCCGCTTTCTCCCCAGTTTCTGTATATACTTTATCTGTTAGTTCCATTCCATTTTCGTCCCCATCTCCTATTCTTTTTTTGGGACAGGAGAGCATAGACACACTCCTCCCCTCACATAATACTGTCCTTTAAAATCTTAGTTTACTGACAGCTCATGGTGGCACAGCAGTGAAGAAAGCAGATTAAAGTTCATGATTTAATGACAGTCAAAGGCCCCAGAGAAAGGTTAGAGCTTCAGTTCACCCTCTAGGTAGTCCTAAGAGCTCTCATTCTCACCTAAAACTGTCTAGCTCTTACTGGGGTTAAAAGCTGTCCTTCCACCAAAGCACTATGATAGCAGATACCGAGGTCAGCTTATTGAGAGAGTCTGACAGACCAGTAAGGCTACACAAGATATCAATCCATTGCTCAGATTGCTTTATCATCCAGAGAGTGGTGCTCATGGTGTGTGATTATGGAATTAGGGAAGGTTTTTAATTGTGTTTAAGGAGAGTGATGCAGTTTAAGTGCATTAGCACATGCTAACTGAGAAAGGGAAGCATAAATTTGCTTCTCTGAAAGCATATTTTTTAACTAAAAGCTACACTAAAAGCTTAAGAATATTTAGAATTTGCTTTACTTATTAAAAAATGTTCCCAAATGAAAGTAAGCACAGTTCAGCCAAATTCTTTATTTAGTATTTGTTTCAAAACAGACATATAAAAGCACATTAGATAACTCCTCTGAAACTTTAGTCTGCAGAATTAAGGCACTTTGAACAGGTTTTTTTCTTACTCCATGAGTAATTGTTTTCCAACTGTTGTTAATAAAGGCAAACAACTTTTATGAGTATAAAACTAGAGTTATAAAATGGACATAATTTACAGACAACTCCACATTAGTACCAGACATTAGCAAAGCATGTTTTGATATAAAAGCTTTCAGACCTAGCCTCATTTTTGTAAAACCTTTTTCCATGCTGAGTTAACTGTTTGCATGCATTTTTATTTATCCCTTCTATAATCCACTTTAATAATCAAAAGACACATTTAGGGAAAAGTGGGAAAATCTCACTATATGTATTGGTATAGGATTCCTTTAATGGGAATAATTTTTCATATAAATTATGAAGTCAACATGACCTCAAATACATTTCAAGAAGCTCACAATGTTTGGGTTTTTTTTTCTTTTTAAGAGCTTCCATTAGCCATGTTACTAGAAGGCATGTGGATATGTAATGTAGAACAAAAAAAAAAGGATACATTTAATATAAGGCATATTTGTTTGTTTAAAAAAGGTAACATTACTGGTGTCATTATGACATTAAACACACGATGAATTTTGACTTAAAAAAAGCATACAATACCACTGAACCAAAAGTGCGATGTTAACATCTCATATTTCCTTAGATTACTCTAAAAGTCACCTGAAGTGATTTTTATCTAGAAATGATCTAATTTCATTTATATTTCTTATTTAGTGGAAATAATAATAATAAAAAAATACACTCTGTATTGTTCCCTGCTCTTTTTGAATCCAATCCTGCAAACACTTACTACTAGCCAGCTTAAGAAGGAATCCTGGTTCTACAGAAGTTGATGGACTTCCAGCAGTTCCTGGATCCCACCCTGCATAGTGCTTACTATCAAGAGCAGTTAGAGCACCCCCAATGGACTACTCCTCCTAGTGAGCACTGTGCTAGCAGCGAGTATCTGCAGCTTCACATTGTTTTCTGGATTCATGGTTCAGTTTACATTATGTTATCAAAACAACGTCGTTTTTCGAATGTTCTCATTTTTTAAAAACCAGTTTCTCTTCCTCTCAAAGACCATGCCATTAATTTGGAATTCTGTGGATTCTATCATGGAAAGCTTTTAGGGATAAGCTAGTCTTGTCCTCCTTCTTGCTGCTCCCCCTGCGAAAAATGGAAAAAGAACCATAATTATTACTTATGTATAATATAGTTACACTATATACTGTATTTACTTGTGAAACAGACATGTGAAGAGGAAAGATGAAGCCTGATTGTGTATCCTTCACTTTTGTGCTGGCAGCCAGGAAATTATAATGATCTCTCAGCTTCTTAATTGATCAAAATAACGTAGAATCCGTGAGTTACAAATCCCACAGTGCGGAATCCCAGAGTGCCATTTTCACAGTGTTAGACTCCAAAGTTAGATCTCACTTTGACAGTTTTATTCTAATCTGAAACAGTTTGACCAAAGCACATAATCTAAGTTGTTTTCAGATAGAAAAAAAATTTAGAAACCCAGTGGTTAACAATACCAAGCTCTGTTAAAATTTCTTTTTTTAAAAGCATAAATGCAGCTCTTTCCTTTTGAGCTCTGTTTTCTTAAAGATATTTTTTCCCTCCTGAATTTTAACATAACTGAGAATAATATTTGATGCATGTTAAAATGTTTAAATATATGTTTTGTTTTTACCTTGTGTCCTCCTGTTTGGTTGTACTTTCCGTACAGGTGCTTCTAGAAAACAGAAATATGGCAGTCAGAAGTTATTTGTAAGAGCCTTTAAATTAAAGCTCATTAGAAATGTTGGAAACCCATTGCTGACTTGCAAGGTTTTCAGTAAATTGAGAATTTTTTCCCATTAGCATGCTGCCTTGATCACCTGAAACATGAATGCTTATAATACAATTCACACATCTCTGTCATGTGCAGTCATCCACCAAATCTTACCAACATTTCAAAAGTATTTTTACATTTTAAGAGTATGAATTAATCCATTGCTCACACTGATTTCCTACAGATGGTTACATAATGCAGGCAGGTGCCAGGATGTTTTACCCATGCTCTTCATTCAGCAAACATCTCTGATGCTGTCAGTGACGTACAAGCTCAGGTTAATGTACAGCCCAGGGCTCAGTCTCAGCTTTTGGCAGAGGATGTCCAGGTCTGCTGTGTAGACATTACTTCAGGAACTATTTATAAATGATATGCTTGAAACTCAAGATGGTGGCCACACTTCCAGCTGTGTTTGGGGCATGATGTGTAACTGCATTGTGAGTCTGCCATATGATTCCACATTTAGAGTTCAGTTAATTTTCTCAGAGACTTCTGCTTTAAAGGGTGGAATAGAGCAAGGGCTATTGAGTAAGTACCATCCTTCTTAACAGATACATCTGTTTTCCAAAATACTGACTCAGTGAAACTATGGACACTTTTCCTTCTTTCTCATCAGACCTTGAGGCATTTTTTAAACCGGATGTCTCCTCATTGGGAGGAAAAACATTTCACAAGAATTAGGGATAATTCTTCTGTTACTGTCACAGAAAGGTTACTGTGGTATTTTTTCCTTCTTTACAACCATGAAGTACTTGCATCTTTGCTTAACCAGCTGCAATCAGTTGCCTTTTCATCCTGAGGTACAGGGTATATAAATGCATAGCCCTGAGACAAAGGCTTCACCTCATTACAGCTAAGACTAAACAACGGGTATCTGCACCAAGGTAACAGAAAATTTCAAGCTCTGCACTGCCCTGACAAGGACAGAACATGGTCCATCCGAAGTATTCTTTCCATACTCATATGCTGTCCATACAATTATGCTTTCAGGTAAACCTCATGGTTGAAGATCACACTTGTCTGTCATTTTCAGGCAATAGTTGACTTCCCTGCATGCCTTATACTACTCAACACTGAAGTTATGCAAACACTATGGTATATCTTCATCATTTAGCATAGACTTCAACATTTAAAAAGTAGATACACATTTATTTAAATTCATTCTCCACAAGCCATAATATTTCTTCCTACTAAATTAATTCATTTAGTTCAAAGGCTGTCAGAATAACTTAATCTGCATAATTAGAATTGGAAAAGGACATACAAACAAATATAAAAGAAATCCTAAACAATCTACTTCTTAACTTTGAATGAAGATCACTAAAAAATTATCATTAAACTTGAAGAACAAATTCCTAATATAAATCCAGGCAGAATTGTATTTGGCTCCTTTGAAAGATTTATTTTGAACCTCAACACCATTCAGCTTTTTCAAATCCAAGAGCTTCCCTCATTTAACAACAGGATAAGGATAGAGAAATTCCAAGACCCTGTGAGATATTTACTCAACCCCAGAGGTTATACTCCCTCCACCCTACCCCGCTTCACCAAGTTGAGAACCCCTCACATCAACAGATCACATTAACACTGACAAGAAATAACTCAAGTTAAAAACAACTTACGTGGTCTTCTTCTGGATGTGCTGCTTAGAGAAAAGGCAATTCTTATGGTGCGTGTTTCTTCAAATGTTATTACCTAAGTTTTGTGGTTAGACATTTCCTCTTGTCTACTATGCTTGCCAAATCTTTTAGTTACATTTAGCCACAAGATAAGCCTCAACATTTTTCTCTGCAATGTCAGTGAAAGAATTCTTTTCCAAAACAATTATGAAACTCTTCTTGCTAAAATACTGGCTTGGGACCTAAGTAATTTTTGTGAATAAACACTACAAAACCCCACCTGGAATGATCACTTCAGACAAAGCAGGTCTTAGTGATTCTGGATTTTTAGACAAACTAACCTTCCAGCTGGACTGTCTTGATTTCTCTCTCGATAATCTGTGGCTCTCCCTCAATTACTTTAGTAACCTTGGTGTACTCAGTTCCAGCTACGGTAAGCATCAAAAACAAATGAGTTAAAACTGGCACAGCATTTTCCCATATGCAAGGAGCCTTCAGTGGAAAAAAGTGTCATTTTGGGGGTACAGATCTATGCAGACCACCACCTTATTAATGCCATAAGGTCCTGCTGATTTCCTTGGCCCTGCCACAGGTGATTCCTGCTCTAGGGCTGAGAGTCATTCATTGCAATCTTGGCTTGAAGTTGTGTTTCAGCAAAGACTGCGACTTCCAATAAGGAATGCTGGATATCGTATGGGTAGAATTAAAGCCAATGCGGAATCATTCTTTTACTTTAGACAGTGGTAATACATTTGTTTGTGACTGGAGTTGGATATAAATGCTTAGGAAATTTTCAGTAAAACGGAAGGAATTTGATGTAGATACGAGGACCATAAAGCATTATCACCATTATCACCAACAGCAGCATGTGTATCTGCTTTTATTGGCTAAACATATGGTAAGGTATTACCATGGCAGCCAAGGGTAGCTGACTGGATAAAACATAGAGAAAAGTCAAATTAAAACAAGAGACAAATCTGCTGATTGGGTCCATTCTATAAAGCAGGATGCTTATGCAAACTAACATATAATAGCAAGGAAAAATAGCAAGAATTCAAGAGACAGCATTGTCTTTTCCAAAATGACTACAGATAAATTATTTATTTCTTTTTCCATACACCTATAGGATCACTGTAAGATGTATCTCTACAGATTATGTCTGTTTAGTTGTATACCTCAGTAACCGAAGATAATTACAATTACAATTATAATTCTTAGATTCTGGCATCAGACCTGTCACCAGAATTTTGAACAGTTCTACAGATGAAGTTTAATTCTGCTCTTTATTGCCTGGCTGACACCAACAGAACATAGTCCAGTGTACGGAGGGATTTTCTTGCTATAATTTCTTTCATTTTCAACTTTCCTTTTACATATTCAGCACTGAAATAGCCGTCTCCAGAGAGCAACTCTTTTCACATAGCTGGGACACTTAAGATAGGATAAGATGAAAAACCCTCTGGAAGTTCTTATTTCTCGCCAATGATTACAGTCAAATCCTGGCTTAGATTTGTAAAACTAAGGTTTATGTGTTTAAAACAGAAGAAAGAAATACAGTCAACAGTATTCATAGCCATATCTTAGCTTTTCTCTAACACTAGCCGTATTATCAACTAGCATGGTTTTGTTTGGTGGAAAGCTGTTCAGCCATCACTAAATCTTTTACTTAACTGAAGTTTAAGGCACGCTGACAGAATAGTGCTTTTGAAGAACTACAAGATTTAGTTCAATGAACACATAACTGGCTGTAAGCTACTTTACTGGTATTCGAGTTTATAACTTACTAAAAAGTGAACATAAATTGAAGTGGATTCAGTTAATTTATGCCGTATGTATCCATACTTATTTTTGAGCTTCTGACTCAGATTTACACTAACATTTCGTAAAAGCACAACACTTGAATTCTCTTTTTTTTTATTCCCCATTGCTATTATAGGTAGTTTTTCTAATCTACATTAAGCAGAGAACATTCCAAATTCATAGATAAAGATTAATTTCAGAAGCACAAGTTCTTTTACCAGTTTTCTACAGCTACTGGTTATATACTGCCAAAACTGTTAGAATCAAGAGAGCAAGAAGGAAAGAAAACCATTCCTTGGAATGCTATATTGGAAGAGAATTAAAGTTAATGCCTTGATATCCATCACCTGTAAGCACTGAAAGAAGGATGCTAAACATGCCTTTAATTATTAACTTGAGGGCAATGAATATTCATTTCTGAAGAACTGATAAATAAGATGAATTTGGCCTATTACAATAGTTTCCACTTCACAAGTGGTTTTCAGAGATTTAAATTTGCTGAAAAAAGAGTTCACAGCTAGTGGAATAAATCTTCATTGCTCCCCTGAGTTTTAATTAGATAACTTTTTAAAGACTGAAAAAAGCCCAAACAATTTTTTTTCCATGATCAATATCATAAAAAAATTGATTAATCAAACTTTGGTACTTATTTCCATTTCACAGACATCTGGCACTTCATATATGGCATTCTATTTTTTTCTCCCATTAAAGTTCCACTTCCACTAGGTCAGTCTTTAAAATGTTGAGATCAACATATCCGAGAGGGGTTTCAGTTATCATAACCTGTTGCAAAAAGGTTAGTTATAATGCACTGAATTACCTCCCTGCAGAAGTCTTTTGATTTCTTCATCCTCAAGTAAATGACCATCACCTTCAATAAATTTGGTCACCTTGGTAACCTCTGATAGGACACAGGTTATGGCAAATAATTGATTTACAGAAAACTTTTGACAACCATGTAACAGCATATTACTGAATTAATCCTGTCATAGTGTTTTGCTGAATTACAAAATTCATCTGTTATGATAATAAATTCCATATAAACACTGAAAANAAGGAAGGAAAGAAAACAAGGATACTAACCTTCTTCAAGCAATTTCTTTAACTTTTCTTCATTGTCTGAACCACCAGCGGTAATTCTGGTATATTTTATTTCAGGACCTGGAGAAAAGATGTGTAAGACAGGGACTTTAATCGAATATAAAGGATTACCTTTTAAGTTATTGTTTCCTATCTAACACTTAGGACGGTTCCATGGTTAACACTCTTTAATCTGCTTTTACAATCATTTTATCTCTACTGTTTCCCAAATTAAATTGAAAGAGGGTTACAAATAGTATTTAGAGCTATTCAGGAAAGTACTTTAATATACTTATAGTAAATACCTCCTCACATTCTTTAAGTAAGGCACAGTTTAAACACTTTGTTGTATTACATCATAGATCAGGTATTTCCTAGGTGCAAAAAGAGTCTGGTCCACCATTGTAAATAGACATTGTTGCTTTTATTACTGCTATGAATCATTTGAGAGCTTAACATTTGAGATTCTTTATCATTTTCTGCTACAGAGAGAAGAGGAGGAAAAATCAGGTATGAAGCACGAGCATTTTACATTATATTGACCATTTTATGTAGGATATTAGTGAAACCTGAATATGAGAAATGAGAAAATGGTATTTTATTTTCTTCCCCAAAATTTTGTGTTGAAAAATAGTCCCAGGTTTATTCAGAAACCACCAATGTTTTTTGTTCAGTTATTTTCATTGTAGTAAATAGCTGTATGAGAACATCTTAAGTCTGGGTTATTTATTTCTCTCTTGCCTGAATGACTTCTTAAATTGAATTTTAAGATTTTCTAAATAAACAGAATATTAAGACTTTCTGCTAAGTCAGTATGTTCCTATAACACTGTCTTTTCCTTAAAACTGCTCTGGCAGACAGAATTTTATTGGCAGCATTGAAACTAATATTTAACCAAGGGGATCAAAACGTGTTAGCAGAAAACTTGTGACTGCTTAAATTTGCCTCACTCCACTTTTCAATATCTTTGAAGATTCCAGGTTTCTTAAACAAATATCCCTGTAGTAAGGTCAAATATTGAAATTGGGCAAGGAGTTTGAAAGTTACTGCAGGAGAAGATCAAGGGACATAGATGCCCATTATTTTTATCTTATATTAGCTGAATATACAGGTCTAACTTGCACATGTCAGATCAATCAAGGCCTCTCCTTACAGAGAAACAGAGTTCTTTTTCTGAAATGATTGTCAAGGGAGCCTGGGATGGCATGCAAAAGTAGGTATCTACACACTGAAGGTCTACCTTTTGTCAAATGAAACTTACCTGGAAACACACAACCCAAAAGTTCACACACACAAGAAAAAGTCTTCTTTCTAAAGCAAGCCAGACTAAAAAAGTGCAATAAAAGCAGTCTCATCTTGAAATGGTAGCAAGAAGCTTGCAAAAGCAGGTACTTTGCAAATACATAAAAAAAAAACCCCAAAAAGTTAATCTTTCATTGTTTTTCATGCTGTTAAAATATTATTGCCATTTCTGTATATATGTGTGTAGCACACACAGCCAGACCAGAATTTGTGAAAATTCACCTCTCCAGGAAATGCAATTTGGGTACTTCTGTCCAGGAAATGCAGTTTAGGCATGAGGACAGAACTCAAGATTTGTTACTTTTGTATGTAATGGTAAACTTTACTAAGTATGAATGGCTCATCATAATTTACCTTGAATAATTCTTTCTTCTGTTACTTTTTTCTCTGTCACTTCCACAGGTCGTCCATCAATGATTTTGGTGTATGTTTTAATAATTGGTTCTACAAGGATTTTTAAGTTGAAGACATTAATCAAGTGATGAACAGTGTTAGAAGTGCTGTTTCTGAGATGCGGAAATTTACTGAATTACACAAGGAAATACCATAGCATATTTTACGAAAAATAAAAATGTTCAGAGGACACCAGGAACTAAGTTTCCTCCAAATTTAGGATGGCCACGTGCTGTTTTTCTTTTAAAAGCACCCTAGATGTGAACTTCTCAATTTCCCTAGCAAAGCAGAAGGCAAAGTTTACTTCTCTGATAAAATTGCCTATCACACATTCACATTCTGCATTTTTGATTACAGGAGAACAACCAGCAAATAATTCTTAACAGAGACAGATGTTATGTCAGCATGCACAACATTTCTAACACTGTCTTGACTGTAGCTATGGGACTGAGTTAGGCAAACCCCCCCCCCATTTTTTTAATTGAGAAGTGAGAATGAAATGATGCAATAAAATTACAACACTTCCAGAAGGTCTTGTTAAAAACAGAACACTTGTCTAACACATCACCTGAATTACCTACATAAAGTAGAAACTGACTTGGAATAGTGAATGTTTCAAATTTTAGCTAATACCAATGAGTTGCTGAAAGCATACCAACCTCCATGAATCACTTTAGTTATTGTCTCCCCTTCCCTGACTATTTTGAACTCAGGTTCCCCTTCAATTAATTTAGTGAGCTGTGTGATAGATGGGTCTGTGACACAGGAAAAAAACAACATGTTACAAATAGTCATAAAAATATTTATGGTATTCCACGGGGCTGAGATGAAGCTAGCATTATCCCCCTACCCTAAATAAACCAGATGACTGTAATGGATTTCTTAAACTGAGAAGCCATTTGCAGCAATGCTGTTCAATCTTGCACTTCATCCCATGCTATCTTAAATTTAGATCCTATTGCACACTTGCTATTTAATTTTCTGTTTTTTTTATTTTTGTGTATCTGATATTTTTAAAATTCGTTGACAAGTCTCAGGCAA
This sequence comes from Stercorarius parasiticus, assembly GCA_013396915.1. Lineage (NCBI taxonomy): Eukaryota > Metazoa > Chordata > Aves > Charadriiformes > Stercorariidae > Stercorarius > Stercorarius parasiticus. The sequence goes on along the minus strand of VWZL01001288.1, from coordinate 49,514 downwards.
AAACCAGATCCTCAGCAGCTGAAAGGAAGTCTTCCTCTGTATATATTGGTAAGAAGCCTACTATGCGGCATTGCTGGAGTCTTATAGCTATTGCTGTGCTAGTGATGAGCATGCAAATTATTGTGTGAAAGCTCAGGAAAGAACTAGAGAGGGAAATGGATGTCAAATTATTTCCTACTAACTGTATAGATAGGCAAGAGGAAATTAGGTCTTTTAATCAGAATTCCCTTATGTTGTTTTGGGTTTTTTTATCTGTTGTTTCGGTCGTTTTTTATTTGGCTTTTTTTTTTTTTAAGCTATCAAGAATTGTCCACTAGTCACCCAGCTTAAAGAGAAAAATTAAATAACTTCAGAGGTCAACCGGAATGGCTGTAAGGATATTTGTCAGCATTAATGGTTATCATTCTTTGAGTTGCATGGGAGATGTCATCTTGATTTCAGTGGCCAAAACAAACCTCTTAACCTTGTGCAATCCCTGTAGACCACACTGATCCAAATGTATTTCTGTCTGACAGGCTGGAGCAGCAGATACTAAATAAATTCGGAACATACCATTGATGCAGTCAGTTAACAAGAATAATATGGATCTTCTGTAACAAGTGTTACAGCAACATCATTGCTTAAAAAGTTGGTGTAACACACACTTCCTTTATTCCCTTTACAGAGTTAGAAACTTAACAAAGTCCATCTCCCTTGCTTTCCTTAAAAATACCTTAAATATATTTCTTTATATAAGTTTATGTAGAAGTCTATACTGTATAGTTTTGGGGGTTTTTTAATTACTGATCAGAATTTAACAATAGCTTTTTAATATGGGTGCCTGGTGTTATTTGTTAAAAACAGTACAATTCAGGCTAACTCTTGTCCTTCAATAATAACAAATCCAAGCACACATTTTTGTTTGCTTTTGCAGCAGAAGATAATTTTATAAGTCAGACTTTAGAGCTAAATAATTCATTTATTTGCTGCAGATTAAATGATATGACAGGATGATAACAATGCTCAGTTATTATAGAGCTCTATTCATCTACTCTGAGTTTTAAATAGCTGAACACCCCACTCCTTTTCTTCTATTTTCTAACAAGTCTGGCTGAAAAACAAATATTTTAAATAAGCAATCTTACAAGGTTCATTCACTTGCTTCTGCTTTAAATTTAGAGGCATTTTTTCACATTGAGAGTCCATTAAGTATCAATATATATTGACACAAGTGATGAATATTAATGAAAGCATGTCAAAGGTATATTTATGAAAGTTTATAAATCTTCATTTTTTTAAAATTTCTAGATTACTGGACTTTCTTATGTGATTGATATAGCAGATGTACAGAAAACAAAAGGTAAAGCCATAGTTTGCTATACTGCCTAGTCAAGGATCAATCCTTTGAACATTTAATCCATTAAGAATTGGGTTTCAATCAGATTTAACTTTTTAGATCCCTTTAACTTGCCAATGTATGGACAATGGAAGTACAACTGAAGTAGCAAACATTGAGACAGGAAAGGGCAGACATCACCCTCTACGCTCAGGGGTGGTGGTGGTTTTTCTTTTTTTCCTGAAATCTCCTTTCCATCACGATTTGCTAGAACTTCCTGATATATATTGCAAAAATTAGCATGCAACTTTTCCAGAGTTTTTCTACAGACAATTGCGGGCTTATGTGGTTTTGATGAGAGCTGCTGCTCAAGACTGCTACTGCTAGCAAGTTCAGAAGGGGCAGAATTGGCTATATTGTGTCCATTTCTAAATTGTCAGCAGAAAGGCTGTATTGCCCAGAGATCATTCCCCGGATTGTGTCCCAAAGCAGAAACACCGTACTGCCAATGGAAAGGAGTAACTCTTCAATACTCACTAACTCATAAAGTTATTTGTTCTTTCTCTGGTGAATAACACTTAGTTGTACATTTGACTATAGAAGTGCTCAGAAATGTCACTTTTTCTTTAAAAGAGGATTTTGTTTCATAGAATCATAGAATGTGTTGGGTTGGAAGGGACCTTTAAAGGTCATCTAGTCCAATCCTCCTGTAGTAAGCAGGGACATCTTCAACTAGATCAGGTTGCTCAGTTATTTTCAGTTAACTTTCAACTTCTAAACGTCATGTAGATCACCTAAACTATATGCCCCGCCTCTGGATTTAACACAGAAAAACAAGGGCTTTCAGGGAGTCATTCACCTTCATCATAGGAAGATTTCTAAAATATCTTAGATGAATTACTATATGGAATCATCTATACATTTATATTGCTCTGTGGATCTGATTTAATGATGGAGACTAAGCAACAAAGATCAGCATATATACTAGATGGCGTCTAATCCTAAATGGGATGAAGCACAGACAAGCTGCTGAAAAAGCAAGCTCATGTCACTTTTGCTGGGAGAAAGTCCTCCCAGAAGCAATGATTAAACAGTCTGGATAAAATTTTTGCAAGCTATTTTTAACTGCCTTACTCCTCAGTACAGCTCAACCAGATTCCCTTTGTGCATTTTTATTTCAATGGGAAACTGGAGCTCATTAGCAGAATACTTAGACTGGTGGAACCAATGGCTATTTTAGTTAAGTTATGAATCACAAGTGATTCTGACAGTCCCAGCCCCACTTTTTGTTCTCTTCAGTCCCACCATTAATCTTTAAGTCATGCTTTTGCCATGAGAAATTGAAAAAGAAAGGTTGGCTAACCATCCTTTCCAGGCATCTGACAGATATTGGTATTTAGAACTGATTGAAAACTATATAAAAATGAACTGTTGGGTTTTTTTTCCTTCAGCGCAAAAGAAACAAATCTACTTCATTTTTTAAAATAACTGTTTTAATTTAAAAAAATAAAATGTTTTTATTGAAAATATGGGAATATTTGGGGCTCTTAAAAGAAATGGGTTGAAAAAAGATTATTTAAAAAATATTTTAAAAATGCACGTAGAAAAAGGAAAAAATCATTTGGGGAGAGCAACTGTGGGAAATCTTTTCATACAAAATATTTCAGCCAGTTCTAATTGCAATATTTGTATCTTTGCTTTTCCAGCAAAGTGTTGAACATCCTGGAGTTGTTATTTACAAAATGCATCCTGGTAAAGAAATATATACGATATATATTCTGTATATGTATATTAACATATACCGAAATATATACAATATATATTCTGTATATGTATATGAACATATACAGAAATATATATACTAAGGGCCTCATTTACCTTCCTTTCTGATGATGGGCTGGACGTTGCTTTCAATTATGTTAATTTCTGAAAGTATAGAAAATGGAATATAAAGCACACTCCATTCTCACAGTTTCTTTATGGTAGCGATCAGTTAGATTTGGTCTGGTCATAAAGATGTGGATAAAATCACAGATAATAACGGATGGAAAAGTAACTCAAAAGGATCTAGAGTATGGACCTCGGTTCTAGTTACTAAATGGTGGTGTATACAAGTCACCTTCAGACTGAGTCTACTGGCATTCTATTTGCCTGTGTTTGTGCCTTATGAAACCCACTGGTCACAAAACCCATGATAATGTAAAGTACACAATAACAATGGCTAGTACCATTCCCTGCATAAAGTTTTGCAGAATTCCTTGGTGTATCTTAAATTTGAATCTTGCCCTTTTCTTTTCATTGGGGAGCTGACCTGGTAAAGAGAGGAAACCCTCTGACATTCAGAACTATTCTTACACTTGATAGAATGTCACGGAGAGCACGACTGTGGTGCCCTTGGGAGATCAAGTCGTCCCTCTACACCTAAGACAGACTCAAGTATTCACTGAACATCTCTGATAGACCGTTGTTTGACTCATATGCTTTCACTGGTAGAGAAGCCTTCACTGATACATGTCACAGCCTCCCTGTTCCCGCATTCAACTAAATCAACAGGTACAACTCTCTTGATCTCCGATATTGACCTCCCTTGCTTCAGCTTACAGGCATGGTTCTCTCTCTAGCTACTCTCACTAGCTGTCGGACACAGAATCATAGAATATCTCCGGTTGGAAAGGACCCATAAGGATCATCAAGTCCAACTCCCTTGTCCCCATAGGACTACCTAAAACTAAACCATATGACTAAGAGCATCATCTAGACACTCCTTGAACTCTAACAGGCTTGGTGCAGTGACCACTTCCCTGTGGAGCCTGTTCCAGTGACCAAATACCCTCTCAGTGAAGAACCTTATCCTAATGTCTAATCCGAACTTCCCCTGATGCAGCTTCATTCCATTTCCTTGTGTCCTATCATTGGTCACCAGAGAGAGGAGATCAGTACCTTCCCCTCCCTCTGCTGTTCCCCTTGAGGAAGTTGTAGACTGTGATGAGGTCACCCCTCTTCTCCAAGCTGAACAAACCAAGTGACCTCAGCCGCTGCTTCTAAGTCTTGCCCTCAAGACTTTTCACCATCTTGGTCGCGCTTCTCTGGACACACTCTAATAGTTTGGTGTTCTTCTTATATTGAGGTGCCCAAAACGGCACACAGTACTTGAGGTGGGGTTGCATCAGTGCAGCACAGAGTGGGACAATGGCCTGCCTTGACCAGCTAGCTATGCTGTGCTTGATACACCCCAGGACACAGTTGGCCCTTTTGGCTGCCAGGGCACACTGTTGATTCATATTCAACTTATCATCAAGATATATTACTCCATTTTTTCTTCCAAGATTCTAACTTCAGTGTGTCCATTCTTGATTTTCAAAAGCCTAATGTGATGGTCTCCATTTCTACTGACCAATGTGGGCAGAATCCTACAGAAACTTAATTATCTGCCTAAATTCGCATTCTCTCACAAGCCAAAGCTTTAGCAAGATCTTTGTCATCTAACAGTTTGCTTCAACGGGTTCTTCTTTATATGCAGAAACTAAATGCAAACCCTGAAGAGGCTGCAACAGAGCAAAAAAAGTTCCTTTTTTGCATTTACGCCCTGAAGAGAATATGGTCAGAACAACTGCCTCCCACACAAGCTTCGTATTTGCATGATGGGAAACAGGTGGAACAGATACACTTTCTCCCTCTGGAAGCATTTATGAAAAAGAAAGCTTCTCAGTGCAGAGTTTGACCAATGCTACATCTTGGAGAGTCAGTACAGTACAACGCTATGTCTCGGAGAGGCAGGCAGTAGAACTCTGCTATGCACCAAGCACTAAACCTTGGCTAAAAATGGAAAAACAATTTTTTCCATATGTATCTCGCCTACCCCAAAGAGTCTGAACAGCTTACTTCAGGGTTACTTTCCTGTCACGCATCTGGAAAGGGGAAAAAATACATACAGTAGCATAACAGCCAAAAACATTCTACTTTGAGTCTTTCTCTTCCTGTGCTTCGTTGGCAAATCTTACTTTCCCAGAAATTGCTTTCTTTTTGATTGAAAAAAAGATCTACAGTTCAAGATTGGAACTGGCAACATTTAAAAAGCAATCTCAAACCCATCTGGAAGTATTTAAAATGGACTTACTGTAAAATGTCAGTGGAATCTCTTTGAAGGTACTGTCACGAACAAACTACAAATAGAGAAAAGTAATTTTAAAACTTAGAAGAAAGAACACTTGCCTTCTAGTTTTGTAATGAGCATGGGTAGGATTCACTGCTTCATTGATCTAAATGTTAGGCTATGCTATTTGCCTAGGTCGTCTCATTCATTGCTGAGGGGAAATGTAATTTCAAGAGGATAGCTGAGATAGATATGAATGCCTGTTTTTCTCCATAGGCTATGGAGGCTGGTGGGTTTAGTGACGTAGGAATTTAGACACTCAATATTTCTTTTAAAGAGGCGTTGCCTCAATGATTTAGAAGTGATTTATTTTGATGGAGTGGTGAAGTGTACCTCAACAAAAGAGCAGATTTGGGCCAGTTCACATTGGAGTTATTCAAATGGAAATATTCTACACTTATTTGGTGTTGAAAAACACAAATTCTAACTATTGAGTGGGGGGTATCTTTCATTATTATATTTGGGTAACTGGGAATTATTGCATGTGTTGTCTGCTGAAGAAACAGAGGCACCAGAGAATCACTTATGAATTATAACGTACGTGATTTCACAGATCCTACCTAAAAGATGAAGGGATCATTATTTAAGGAGTACCTTTATTTGAATGTACTTAATCAACTTCTTCAGGATTGTGAGCAACTGATCATTTCCAACAGGCAGATCTGTCGAAAGAAATAGGCATGTAAGAGGAATCATACATCTGTGCTCACTTTACTTTCATTTAAAGTGATCGGGAGATGTAATCACTCTCAAACACCCACACAAGCTCTATGTGTACTTGTACATATACATTCTTCCAAATTAGTGGATGTGGAAGATGCCTATGACATCTTGTCTTCTATATACTTGACTTTCACAGAATTTTAAAGACTTGCCATGGTTTCAAGCAAGGTTCTTGCACAAAATGAGTAGTGAGGTAAACTTTCTGTTTCTTATTCCACGTAGGAATTGTCTCTTTAAAGGAATTAACTTTTTTAAGTTATTGCACCTACATAACATGTAAACAGATTCAGAAGAGTGTCTATAAATTCCGTGAACTAATACTCACCTGCCGGATATAGGAGTTTATCAATAACATGAATGACACCATTGGTTGCCATAAGGTCAGATTCTCTTGATTTCAGTTCATTAACCAGAAGAGTATCGTTCACCTGGTGAAGGATGAAAAGAGAACACAAGTTATCGGGGACATTAAAAAACAACCCCAAATCTTAATATAATGTTCAGAAAAATGCAATCCATTCTGTAATGTGGATAGACATGGAATGTCAAATCCCTGTTACAAGGCTGTATCAGGGAGACTTTTTCAATACTTAACTGTTTTCAAGTAGAGCTTCCCTCCTTGGATGGTTTTAAGGATGTTTGTCACACCAGGCTCAAAGCCACTTCCAATGAAAACTCCTTGTGTCAGGTGGTAAAGAAGGATATTCCTGAGAGCATTTTTGTCTCCTATTTAAAAAGGAAAGAAAAGTAGGACTAAAAATTAAATGGTAATGGATATTTCTGGAAAGTCTAAGTATTCACACAGGCTTGAGACAGAATTAAGCATAGTATGAATGAAACTACCATAAGCAGATACAATGTCAATCTGTTAAAATGATGATAAAGGGAAAAAAACGACCATACAAAAGAACAGAAAAGCAGCCAGCATTTTCCTATTTTTCTGTATTATTTTATCGTATTTCCTTGCACGCCTAATTAGAATTTTTTTCCCTTTTCTTAAATATGCTCCACAAATCATTTGCAAGCACAGTAATTTCAGGACCACTTAGCAGTCAGCAACATAAAATTTCAGCCTTAACACTTTTGCACTTCAAACACTTCAGCCTTAAACTCCAGCCTTAACACTTTTGCAATTAAAGGGAACCATAGCTAACAATTAATATAGTTATTCTCTTGTGGCAACACCCTTCTGAGATGACTGGGGATAACCCACAACTCTTTATATACACACTTTTTTTTCCCATCTGGGGCAGGAGAAAGCTGCTATTTACTTCAGGCAGAAAAGAAGGAATCATTTGGAGTGCTGATTTTTTCTGTTCTTAGAGAGAACAGATGCAGCTTGGAGAAGCTGGGAAGGGGAGGGGGCAGAACCTATTATAGGGATGATTTGCATATTTCAAAGTCTGACATTCTTATTTGGGAAGAAAGGAAAAAAAGCCAACAGTTTCAAGACTGTCTTAAAAAGGAAATGGATTCTGGAGCCCAAGTTAGTGCCCTGACAGGGCTCTCTGAAGGTTCAGAGCCATATGATGTGCTGCAGGAATACCCACAACCATTCAATGAGACAGGGTACCAAGCAGAGCAGTTTTAAAATACATCTGCTTGCCACTACATGGAGTATTGACCATTCTATTACAAGTTTCATATCAGCATTACATGCTGATATTGATTAGTATTAAGAGTTTCAGGCTTGATGAAACTGCAATGGAAATACTGTCTGGTTATAATGTTTTCCTGGTGTCTCTTTAACTGCTTTTATCTGCTCTTTATCTGCTTTTTGTTTTGATCACAGATATTACTGTGATTCACTTTACTACTGAAATGCAATTAAATGCTTTTTTTTCTTCCTACTAAAATTAGCACTAAGATTTTCTGACTGGACCGTTCATAGATAGCCTAAACATGGCCAATTTCACAAACTATCAGATCACCTTTGTTCTATGCCACAATGGTTACTGGTTAAAATAATCTTTGTTTCGTGTTTTTCTTACAGTTAAACAAGTATTTCTTTATATTCCTTACATATTTTAAGATTTAAATTTATGGAGAAAACAAAATTATGCCTTTAAAGAAAGCCAAGACAGATTTCCAGAAAGTAATCTGACACAAAAAATGGCCATTCTGCTGCAAAAAAAATAATGAGGGTAAATTAAAATCTCATCTGCCAAGGAAAGTAAGTATAAACTGAGCCACAAGGATAGGAAAAAATAGTACATAAAGCCCCTTGACAATGAAAAGCAGAATGGCAAATATAATTATATTCTTAACTATAGAAATAAACCAAAATGGCATGGGCCTTGGGTACAATGTCAAGTTGAGAACTGAAGGCAAGAATAATAGACCTGATAAACTCAATCTTAGTTAATAAAATAACTATATAGTCCAATAAAAACAGAACAATAGCATTTACCCAGTTAGTTCAGTTCATAGACCTGAGACAAGCTTCATTTCATAGCTATCTAATGTTAGTCATTTAGGCTATCTGTTAATTTACTGTTAGTCACTAGAGACACATCACACTAGAAGGTAATTTAGACCACTAACATAACTTTAAATAATTCAAATTCACAGTGCCTCATTAGTGAGTTAAAGGCTGTGTAGAGCTGGGGTTGCTGTTTATGAATGCTTGGAAGTGGACTCTTTAAAGTCATTAAGGATTCATAGGATTTGGCTTCACGTCTTTGATCTGAAAAGCGCAGGAAGGGAAAATGTGACTGACCGTCTGGATGTGGGATTCAAGGTAACCACTCCTCCCACACTTGTGGGCAGACCAGATTCACATTATTCTCAAATAAACTGAAAATATTTATAATGCTGTGGCCACAGTCTACCCCTCTAATGGGAAATTCTGCAGGAGATGTGAAGTACTCACTGTGCATTTCTTCTCTTACGGAAATCAAACATGACATTAAAGAAACTGCTTTTAAATCTTGTGAAAAATCTACAGAATTCCAAAATTTAAAAGTGTAAGATGGGAAGAAATTACATATATTGGCCTTTAGCAATACCTATTCAATATTTAAGTCGTAGAGCACAGGTGATATCAGAGATCACTGGGTGGAGACAGAGAAGAGAAAGGAAAGACAGGGAAGTCAATACTACATATCTTTTAATGCAATGGTCACAACTAGCAAAGAAACATGACAGAAGAGATTTTTCAATTTTAAAAAACATATTATAGCAAAATTGAATGATGAAAAGTTGAAGCTAATTAAACAAATGCAGATTTTACCCTGAAAGGTAATTACATCTTGGAATAATATATCAAGGACTGAAATTTAAATATAAATTCTGGTTGGATGCTTTTTTCCAAAAATATGTTTTTTCTTTCCCCCAAGAAGGAATTAATTTAGGGAAGTCCTATGCAAAAAGTAAACTGTTTTATTAGACAACCTTTGTGTAAGAAATGCACTAGCCACCTTCCCCATCGATTTTACATTTTCTTATATGTCTGGTCTTCTTATGTTACTTACTTATCAATATATCTTTGTCGTCATCGGTCAAACCTTTAAAGGCATCGTTAGTTGGAACAAACAGAGTCCATTCTCCAGGTCGTGACAGAACATCATCTAAATCTGCAGCTTTCACCAGACTGAGGAAAATGCTGTTTACAACAAAGAGACAAAACACAAATACATTCTGTTGAAGTGTAGTAACTACACTTGAGTCCAGGCACTTAGTTCCCTCATTTTTTCTGATAGTGCAGCAATCTTCAAACACTCTCACTGTTTCCCAGAAATAAAGACAGTGGAGGAGGAAAATTAGAAAAAAAAATAAAAGGCAGTCTTAAGAGTAGCACACTGAGGAAAAAGGATTTGAGAAAAAAAAAAAATTGGCAGCCTGGATAAGAGCAGAATTCATCGAATTAAAACCCCGCAGACCAAAGAGATGAAGGGAGGATGCCAGGGGTAGTTGCCCTCTATAGGAGTATTGAGATTCATGCAGGAAGGCAACAGAAATACTTACTGGAAGTGTATACAGTCATGCTGCACCTATATGGAATTGGACTACTTGTTAATTAAAACTCCAGTCTCTGCTGCATTTATAGCTCTGGATGCATCTTGCAATCCCTTTTGTCCTCTTACTTCTCTCTTTCTGGTGTCTTACTGACCCTTATGTGCTGTAAACAACCATTCTAGCATAAAATATGGGAGCCCTTTCAGTATGCAGCTGGAGGAGAATACTTTTTCTTTTTTCTTCCCCCTCTTCCCCTTTTTTTGTGAATAGCATCAGAAGAAAGGATGGCTGAGAAACGACTCTGGAGACGGGGCAAGACTGGAGAGTGGTGTCCCATTGGAAAGCATATAAACATTTCTTCACCAAGTTTGCAAGGCTTGTGCCCTGCCCTCCCTGCCCCTCAAAATCCAACAACACAAGGTTCACAACTATTTCTAAGACCAACTGTGCTGTACATAAGTTACCCTCTGTAGGAAAATCTCAGTGCTGTCAAAACTCCTACTCACCTGAAACGCTTATCATTTCTCAGCATTTCATGCAATGTCTTTTCTGCTGGATTGATGATTTGTCTGAAGATGTGAATGAAACCATTCCTTCCTTCTTTACTTCCTCTGACCATGCATGAATTTTCAATACATACAGCCTGATTAAAAAAAAAAAACAGGTGTACCTATTCACACAATGATATACATTTAAACATATTTGATAAAATGAGATGGATGCATACTTCAAAACAGGCTCCTAAATGTAAAAATAATATTCACATGTATTTCCTACAGTCAAATTGTGTGTTCCTGCCAGGAAATCTGTTACTGCCTGAGAAAGCAAAAGTAGCAAAATCTGGAGTAAGTTAATATGATGTAAATATTTCCAAACTTGATTTTTTTCTCTCCCTTGAGAATGGTCTTATTTCGTTCTAAAAACTAGCTTTAAAAATTTTTAATTAACGGAGTGCCAAATCTGGAATCGTGTTTGTTTTCCAAACGAGTCTTCCATGAAAACAAAGTTCCCTTCAATAAAGATTCGTTTTTTCCTAGCTTAAAAGCTTAAAGATTTTTGCTAGTTGTAATGGTAATTGTTGGATGTTTCATTCATCTTTGTCTTTTATTCTTTCATGACTCTTCATTTTGATAGTTGGGATACATATTGTTAGAAAGCCCCATTCACTTACTGTGCGATACACAAAGACTCTAAGCAGTTTTCCTCCAATTGTCTCCAGCTCTTGTCCATTGTACAGTTCATTGAGTCCAACTTTCACTTTTATAATGTGATTCTGCAGGATCGTTTTAAGAAGGCGTTGATCCATCCTTAAGGTGTCATCTACAAAGCCATTCAGGTATTAATATATGGTGATTTATGTAGTGAATTTTCATTCAAATAAGATTAACTGTGGAAGCTATATTGAAAGACCATGGAAATACTGAATCTTTCTTTGAAATGCTTGAGTTAAGGCTTGGACAGATCTGTGTACACAGAAAATTAATTGTGAAGTAGTTTCTGCAAATTGCCATTCCTTAAATTCAGACATGAACTTCTGACATAGCCCTGATTAATTATTATAAATAATATGGCAAATGATTTATATGTGGTCCTGCTCCATCTTCTGAATTACTGCTGAAGTTTTTATTACAACTTTTCCTTTCTGCATGTACACTTTAAAACCTTTCCAAATTTGCTTGTGTGGTGGTGCGTTAACGATCAAATTCTTGGGGGAAGGGCAGGATGCCCATGTGGTCACTTCTGCAAGTATGCAAACATCTATTTTATGGTACATTTGTATCAGTTTCTTGCTACTTTAATGTACTGGAAAATACCAACCTTTTCGTATAACCTTTTTGAGAATAACTAAGTTGTGAATCTAATGCAAATAATGCAAAGATTAAGGGAACTGGCAGTTCATTAATATCTTTCTTTTCCCACCATCTGTCTGTGCATATTTTGTATCTTATTTTAGTGACACTATTTCCATTAACAAATGATACCACCAAAGACAAGCTGTGCAGCTTGGTGGTCAGGCTTGTTTTGTCTTTCTGCATGGTATGTATTTTGAAAGGATGAAGTATCTCTATTTCTCTATGTCTCTCTTTCCTTGGGACTCAGCATGAGTACTGGGGCTTATTTGGAAAACTGTCAGGGTATCATATATTCTTGTCTATTTGTACATTCAGAGATAACCTTTTAAGGCTACTAACCTGAAAAAGCACCATTCAGAGGTGCCAGGAGAGTGTATTGGCCCTCTGGTCTTAGAGAAGACGCCAGTCCTAGCTGTGCCACCAGGTCTGTAAAAGTGGTCTGTTGGGCACCCCCAAGCTCAATGACTTGCTTGGCTGTAAATAAAGGAATAAGAAAAGTTATTTTAACACACAATTTATTCCTTTTCCTGATTTGGATCCTCTGTGCTTTCCATAACAATATATCTGAGGGAATCTAGGTAAGATTGTAGAAAACATCTTCAGTGTAAGAAGTTTTTCATATACATCACTGACCAGAATCAGGAATTAGCACTTCATCAATGAGGTGGATAACACCATTGCTTGTCACAATATCTTTGCGTTTCACCATCTTCACTCCGTTTACAGTCAGACTTTCACCATCACAACCAACTTCAAGTGTGTTTCCTTCCAAGGTTTCATAGACTGCTCCACCTGTGATGGCTTCAGAGCACTGAAGGGTATTTAAAATATGGAACTTCACAAGAGCTGCAGAGAAAGAGCAGGAAGTTCATATAAAGGTGTTTGGACACATATTTTTTTTATATATTTTTATATATATAGTTATAGATATATATATTTTACACGTGTATGTATGAGGTAAATTTTTACATCTACACTATTTTTAATAGTTTACTAGCTTATCTAGCATATTTGCCTAGTTACACTCATAGTTACTTTATTGAAAGTTATTTATATGAAAATTGATAGTACATGCCTGTAAACAACATCTATGGTCAAAAATGTTTTGAATCCCCTATATTATGAAAATGATACCGGCTATGCTGTGATCTGCATGTAACAGAGTATATAACTCAGTGACTGCAGATGATATGCTCCAAGTGAACCTCTGAGTACAAAACTGTATAGGCTATGCAAAGTCAGGCTCAGATTTATATTTTGTTATGCATTACTATATAAGTGAGATTCGTTGTACTATCTTGTGCAGATACCAAAAGAATCAGACAAAAATCCCTGAAAGCAAACTGAAAAAAATAATAAAAAAGCCACAACAAAAATGCTGTGTTATTTCAGGATTCCAGTTTTAGTCATTGTCTCACGTTAAAGTTATCCCAGATCCCTCTTTTCACCATCCTCTATTGAGATGCTGCACAGTGATTTAATCAGGCTATGATGAAATGATGGAGAGCTTGTGTAGTGCAGTGGAGCTCGTAAATGAGAACAGAAATGTAGCCTTCCATTTCCTAGCAGTCCATTATATTACGGTGCACATAACAGACTTCCGTTTTATTTAGTTTTATTGTAGTTCTCAGAAGAGTAAGTGTGCTGACTGTTACAGTTTGTCAGAACATACGGTATAAGTTCAGTTCAACTTGCTGGGCAGAATTTGCTTTTTACTAGAGCATGTCCTTTTTGTATGAAAAAGCTCTTCATGAGAAAGCTATGAGAGAATCCCTCATTCAAATATCCCTGCAATTCTAGAGGCAGGAATCTCTATCAGAACTACGCAGCTGAACTACTAGAAACATCTGTGTGCCTATATTTTCACAGTTTCCTTTAAACTGTTTTGGAAACTAAATTTTCAGTGAATTTGAATTCTTAGGTAACTGGAAAAGTCAGAGACAGAAGAAATAACTCTTCCCATACGTATGAAAGTACAGGTGCTAAATTTCAGAGCTACTAGGATAATGCAGTTTCCACCTTCTGATCTACTCACCTGTATTTCTCATTTGCAAAAAAATGTTACATACCTTCAGAAGCCACCTTGTCACCCATGATCCTTTCCAAGACTCCCCTTGGAAGTCTTTCAAAAGCTTCATTAGTAGGAGCAAAAAGTGTGTAATGACCAGGCCTTCCAAGAATATCCAAGACATCAGATGTGATGGCAGCAGCCTAGAAAATAAATCTGTTTTTTAATACTGGTTATTTAAAATATTACCAAAATGCATTATCTGTCTAGTTTCACCTAGTGCCCACAGGTTCTTTAATTCTAGACTCATATCAGTGTTAAAGAAAGATGAAAAAATGAACTGAAGAAAAGGAATATAAAACTAATTTTATTGGAAAAATGTGCTTTGATATACTGAGTTACCTCCTTAATTTAGCACACAGTAATCAATAAATTCTGATAGAGGTGACAACATGGCACAAATTTTAATTATTATGGCCTGAATTTGATGAATTACAAGGAGGAGGTTTTGAATCACAACAGGAGGCTGAGGGGTGACCTCATTGCTCTCTACAGCTTCCTGAGGAGGGGAAGTGAATAGGGATGTGCTGATCTCTTCTCCCTGGTATCCAGGGACAGTACACATGCGAAAGATTCAAAGCTGTGCCAGGGGAGGTTCAGACACGACATTAGGAAATATTTCTTTACCAAGAGGGTGGTCAAACACTGGAGAGGTGGTTGATGCCTCAAGCCTGCCAGTGTTTGTTTAGGAGGCATTTGGACAATGCCCTTAATACCATGCTCTAACTTTTGGTCATCCCTGAAGCGGTCAGGCAGTTGGACTAGATATCATTGCAAGTCCCTTCCAAGTGAAATATAATAATATAATATAATATAATATAATATTCTAATCTCAAACTTTAAGCCTCTAGGTTTTTAATCCCTAAAATGTTACTCATCTCTGGACATTAAAAAAGTAAAGTTAAACACAATTGATGAAAAATTCTTTGCTTTCTAGTAATGAAGATGAGGTAAGCAGTCTAAACTAAATAAAACCCCATTCAGTATTTTTCAAAAAAATAAAATTTCCCTTTTATTCCTTAAACAAATCTTCTTAACTTGTTTAAAAACATCCTCTGTTCAACCTCACAATTTGGGTGTTTCCGTTATTGGATTAATCCTGAAAGACAATACTATAACAATATGTGTTCTTTTGATAACTGCAACCTGTCCTCATTACAATCAAAGACTGAAGAAAAAGAACAATGCAGGAAAAATAATCAAAGATACTGTGAGAATACAAAATGGATTAAAAGGGTAGTATGATGCCGTATAATTTATGAACATATTTTCTAGAAAAAGAACATATGTAAAATTGAACACATCCGGACTTGAGTAACGAAGTTGCTCAGCTAAATATGAAATACTATCAGCTCAACCTAAGACAGAAAGAAAAAGTGCATATGAAACTGGCTAACTGGAAGATGGGAATAACCATCCTAAAAGAAATGTCATATTAGAGTCTCAGGGCTGATTTTGTTTAATGGTTTCATTAGAACATTTCCTTTTGAAGCAAAAGGCATTAAAGCAGTATGACGTGCAGAGGCACGCACACAGGAATTAGCAGGTGTATGTGCTATAGACAGAGACTTCACCCTTTGAAAAGTCGGGAAGTCAGGCTGCAATGAGATGCAACTGAAAGAAAAATTAGCACGATCCAGCATGTATCCTGGAAACCAGTAAGTTTTTTTCAAGCAGAGTTAGGGAGGTATGCAAGTTAATATAAAAGGATCATCTTACCTAGGATTAGGTGAAAATGTCTGCCTAGAGTTCACAAACTCAAGCAGAGGAGATACAAGAAAGAACATGCAGGAAAAAATGACATAGAGAAGGATTCTTTTTCAACTGGACACTAGAAAGGGTAGGCTTTTATATTCTTTTTTTTAAAGGAATTAAATGATGTGGTTGCCTATAACTGTCATGGACTGGATTTGAGGGATTCAGAGGGTGTTTTGTACCTTTATGTCTCTACATTTAAATTTTTTGTGTATTTATTGAGGAGATAGAGGAGGGAAAAGGACAACATCCATTTGCAAAACCGTAGCATATTATTTTTAAACAAGTGCAGCATGACACTAAGCAGATACATCTTCTAGAAGAAGGAGAAATTAGAAACTTGGACAGAAAAATCCTGCTTCCACTCTGCAAGAAAAATCCTTCCAACATGTATCTACCGGTGTTCTGAAACCTGCTATGAGTCAGGTTCTGGAATTTATGTGGGTTTTTTACCATTTTGTATTGTCTATTTTGAAATTAGTCTTATTTATCTAGCAACAGACATTGTAACATGCTCAGACACTTCATTACCTCAGTGCTTGAAGAGAAGACTCACTTTTTTATGCACAGGGACACATTCTGTCCTATTGATGTGATCTTATTTGATCCACAAAAGAGCAGAAGCAGACTCCTTATGTAAAATATACTTTGCCTTTTTATATAGCTAGATTTGCAATATTAGCTGGAGTTCTTAATTTAATTTATTTGTATCTCTGACTGAGCTAACTCTTCTTACTTCCAGGTATCATGCAGAAATAGAAAAGAAAGAAGAAAAAACTAAAAGACCAGAGAAGCATTTTTAATTTTGTCCACTTACTCTAAGAGATGAAAGATCATCCTCGACTTCAATGAAATCTTGAATGGTATTTCCAACAGCAGTCAGGACACGATCAATGACATGAACAACACCATTGGTAGCAATCTGGTTGCCATGGATGATCCTGGCACAGTTAACAGTGACAACCTATGTTTGAAAAATCAGGCAGTAGAAGATTAAGCATTAATTTGATCATATGCTTAGAATCTGATTCTTATAGATTGGCAATGTATGTGCTGTATGTTATGTACTCAGTTTATATTTTAAATTTTAAGTAAAACCTATTAAGATTTGAAAGGCTGACCAAGCTTCTGGAAAGCTGTCAGCAAATTTATTCAGGTTACATTGATTTTTATTAAAGTTTTATTTCTTATTGCAATTATTCAGATTTGTTTTCCACATGGAGTTAGTATGGTGATTGTATTGGATTTTACTGATGTAAACTGTAGTCCAACATAAACGTCTTGATGCATTTAAGGCAACAAAGATGAGTGATTTGACTGGCAGATTTCTAGCATTTATAAAAATGAATTTTTTTCCAGCCAAATAAAGTTAAATGGATGCATGTGCCCTACAATCTTAAATGCTTCTACCATGCACTCTAATTCAAATAAAAGATCTCATTTAATATTATTTTGTAAACGTATGGAGGTTAATTGTAGATTTTGCTCTCAGATTTATTATGATCATGAATTTTGGCCACAAAAAGCTTTGTCTTCTAGGAAGAAAGTTAATGCTCGTTTGAACTTTGATTTCTAAACAGCAAACAGCACTTGTTTGTTCATTCTTTCTTAATTAGTCTACACAGCAGACAAAATTTGAGAAAATATTTTTGTCAGTACCAACTGACTTGCTAGACGTTAAACTTTCTATAACCTATTTTCTTAGCTATAGAGGGAAATAAATAAAAGAGTAATCGCTATACCTGAATAATTATATTAGGGAAAAAAAAAAGAGAACAGACTTACCCCGTTAGGATAATGGTTAATAAGCAATTTCTGGTCATTATACATAGACACCAGAGTCATGCCATTCTTAAGATCTTTTGTCAACATGCGCTTGTTTACCATGTGGTGGTGGAGAGCATTATACAGTTCAATATTTACGTTGTCAACCAAATTCCTGTGAATTTCCTGAAGAAGAAAGGAATTTAATTAATTAGAAGCTTCAAGACATTCTTCCAGTCAGAAGGATGTAAATATTGCTCTACCTTAACATATGCTTGCAATATATTCAGCAATGGATATTTCCTGTTAGGAGACACGATTTTGGTACCTATCAATTTGGCTCTACTTAAATGATGCTTTAGTCTAATTTGCTTACAAATGGAAGACAAGAGGCCTCATCACAGACAAGTCATTGGAGGAGCTTTTACTCAATATTTATTTAATTAAAAACGTTACTAAAAAAGGACACCTGAATCACTGACAAAGTACAATTATACTCTACATCATACAATTGCTGGAATTCCTATCAGTTTCCTTAAAACTATGCTAATAACACTATTAAAATTTGTCATGCAAGTGCTTAAGTAAGAAATACTTAAAGTTGAACTCCTGAAAATAAATTCAGACTCTAGCTTCAGCAATGCATGTTAAACATGCAAATTATTTTACTATAACCTGTGTTAGATCTAAAATATCAATATTGTTTCTAGTCTCCCTTATCATAGACTAGCTGTTGGAGCTAGAACAACGTTAGATGAAACACTTTAACGCTTGCACACTCACACACACACACACGCGCGCACACTTACTGAATTTAATTGCTCCCAGGCTTCGTTGCTTGGTGCAAAGAAAGTGAATGATCCTCGTCCCTCAATCTCCTCTCTCAGCTTTGACATGTCAGAATACTGCTGCGTGGAGGTAGCTCCCACAATACCAAGTGTACCATATACGTGATCAATAGGAGCAACTAAAATAAACATGAGATAAGAATACTGTAAACTCTTCAGTCATCCAATTTCTCACAATCAAATCTATTTTGTTTCTTTTGTTTAGACAATAATATTGCCTTTCTGAAACTGTTTAAATCAATATTAAAACAGTGTGCTTAGATTAAATTCCATTGTAAACGTTCAAAAACCACCCAAACACATCTGCTTGTTATTTATTTTTTTGGTTTGCTTAATGAAAAATTAGATCAAACAAAACCAAGTATTGTAATGTTTACTTTAGAAGACTTGTCTGGTTTTGTGCCAACCCATCCTGAAATGGGAGGCTATCCATTGAGGACAGGAGAAAATTCCTATAATTACAAAAATTTCAATGGAGTAGGTCTCATTTGGTCATGCTGGGCTAGAATTCTTCTTGTGAGGCCTCTTGCTCTTCTTCCAGTGTGTGGTTCGTGCATACATTGATTCATCCAGAGAGTAAGAACGGCCGTAGTCTCCCAGTTAAAACACTGCTACGTGAGAATAGGATTCATCTCTCCTAATTCTGGACATCTAGAAGTGAGGCACCTGCATGTGAGCTATTTTTTCTGCACTCTTTGTATGGTCATGGAGAGGAGCAGGGGATTCTAGAGTGTGACTTACCTCATCCTAATGTAAACATCTAAAGTGAGATTAACGCATCTAAGCAAACTAAACTCTTCCTTAAATATGCCTAACTCTATTATTGAATGTAAAATAATTATTTCAGATATAGGGATCTGAAGTTATGAAATAATTCCTTCTCAGATTACTCTTCCCTGCTGTAATTGATTGTATTTATGCAAAACAGAATAGCACAAATAGGAGAAATCAATAATTCCTGTCTTCATTTTGACTTCTTCATTTATTTAAAGCCTATAATTAGCTTATTTAAAGCCTATAACACTCTTTTAGTAAATAAGATCCAAGTCTTCTCAGGAAAAAGAATAAACAGAATTTAGATATGTCACACATCATGTCCTGTTTTTCTGGCTTCACTGGTATGCTTTAGGTTATTCTGGGGTGTGATGGGAACGGGAATAAAACTTCTTCGGCAGCTTTGGGAACTGAAGACTCTATCATTCCTCTCCAATCCAGCAACTGGAAGGAGATGGGAAATTCCATGCTGGCTGATTTTTAACTGTTGGCCGTATGCAAATGAAGTTGTGTATTCTCAGGCAGTAATTCTTAAAAAAAGGCAATCACTTCTCAAGGTGACCACCTTTGAAAGCCTCCTGTATTTTAATGCTTCTCATATACTGACTCATCCATAGGAAAATAAGCTTGTACCTGCAGGACATCCTCTTGTACCATCCATCTTCATATAGCCAGGACAGCACTCATATAAGACAGTTCTGTGGGATATAGACAAAAGCACAACTAAATAATGTACAGAACAAGCGTATACTAAATTTAGCTGAGTCTAATTTTTATTTTTTTATTATTAATTTTTCATTGCTAAATACACACTCTCCAGATCTTCATCCTTTTTTTTTTTCATTCAGCCTTTTCTGGATAGACCACAAATCGGTTGTATTTTACTAAATGCGAGCCTTTTGAATTTACAGAATGACTGCCATATAAATGACTGCCAAGTTTAAGTAAGTGGGATGTGGAACAGAACAGCAGCTGAAGAAAATTAATTTAAGCAGTCTGTTTTGAGAAAATTAGATGGGATTGAAGAAAGGGAAACATATAGAAAGTGAGGACATTGAGAGAAACTGGTGGCAGCAGTATTATAAAGGAAAAAAATTAAATTAACTGAACAGAAATTAAAATGACAAAACTACATGAGGTCACCTACATATTGGATATAGGAACTAAACAGCTATTTAAGGCAAGATCCTGTGGATTATATGGTGATAGAAAGTGGGATGGCAGAGCCTCAGGTTTTCAAGGAAGACTGAAGCAGCTCAGGAATGAATGAGAGAAATAATTAAGAACAGACATAAAGCAGGTTATAGAGAAGGAAGTCACTAAAGACTGGACGGATGGACACAGGGGAAAGTTCACAGGTAAATGTAGTGAGGATGAAAACCAGACTACAAGAAATCAAAAACAGAATTAAAAGAGTATGTCATCACAGCATACATAGAATTTAGCAATATCAGGGACCAGGAACTGTCATATAATGATGTCAGGAAAATATTCTCATTCTTGAATATGTGTAAACTATACATAACAGCAAACCAGGGCTAACTGATAATTCTATACTGTAACACTCAAATTATCATTGATGGTCTTAAAAGATATAATGTCTTCTTAATTAACATGACAGAAATAAAAGCTCTACCATAGATATGCTTGACAGATTCTCCCCTCTTACACAAAAGTGCAAATTCACTAAAGTTATCACAGAGTAGATGTTGGTTCCTTGAGAGAGGGAATGCCAACAAACTATACAATCCTACCAAAGTCTAAAACATAAACTTTAAGACATTAGACTTCAGATATTACTTTTCAAATTACAACACACTGTGAATGACAAAGAAAAATTTCCATCATGGTTTTACATCATAGATTTATTTTTATAGGTGTGGCTGATGTTGGCAGTGCTAGAATTCTGGAGAGTAATTCCTTGAATGTTTTTGCTGAGTCTTTACCGCTACATTCCAGATTTAATTTGTAGAGTCTTTGGTGGCAGCTGAATACACTCCTCTCATTTTTCATAAACTAAAGCTGACAAAATATTAACCACAAATACATTAAAATGAACAGCTTATTCAAATGAAAAGTTGGACTTAAGACCTTCAACATCCAGACTACTTAAAGATATTTGTCCTGATTTCAGCTGGGATAGATAATTTTCTTTCTAGTGGTTGCTGTGTTTTCAGATTTGGTATGAAAGGAATGTCAATAATGCATATTGGTTTAGTTGTTGCTAAGTGATGTTTATACTTGTCAAGGACTTTTCAGCTTCCCATAGAATCTGAGAGGGAGCACAGACGGAACAACAGAATAGCCAAAGGAATTTTCCATATCATATATTTCATGCTCAGTACACAAACGGGGGTTGGCCGGAGGAAAGGAGTCCGTGATCTTTGCTCAGGTTGGGCTGGGCAACCAATGACTTGTGTCTTGTATATTCTTTTACCATCATTATTAATATTTTTATTTTTCTTTTCTGTTATTGTTCTGTTAAACTGTCTTTAACTCAACACACGAGTTGTTTTTTTTTCCCTTTCCCCTCCTTTTCTCCCTCTTCTCTCTACCATTCCGGGCGGGTGGGAAAGGGTGGGTGAGTGAGTGAGAGGCTGCATGATCCTAGTTGCTGGCTGGGGTTAAATCACGACAAGATTAAAAAGTGAAAGTAGACTGGAAGAACAATTAGATTACAAAGAATCTTTTTAAAATTGAGGATTATAGAACTGTAATTGACAGCAATCTGAAAGAGCTGGTGAAGAGTAAAGAATTTTTTTTTTAAAAAAACAGTCTTTCATTTCTCTGTGCTATGAAAATATTTTGCTTCCATTCCCTCATATACATATACACACATGACATATTCACCCTTCTGCCATGTGCATCTTTTCAACTGAGAAGCCATGTATTGAAAGTATTTGTACAGTTCTTTTTAATATAAGTCTTTCTTTAAAGCAATTCACTGAATGGCCATTTCTTGGGAATGCAAGAATAGCATACAGTTTAGGCTACAGATTTTCAAACTAATAAGGAAATTAATTCTATACTCTTCCTCCTTGTTGGATCCCTGCCAGAATCTAATAAAAAAAAATCATTAAAGAAAACTGTGTAGCAGAATAAGAGTCAGAATGTTCTCCCAACTGTGTGAACTGCTTTGTCATGAGAAAATATTTTTTCCTTCCATGGAATATAAAATATCTCCCCCTCACCCCATGAATAGCTATGGAAGATTGCAGTCTTAATTATCTTCTGGAAAAAGGAAAGAGGAAGCTGAGTTATAAGCACAGAATAAGACGGCAAGATTAGTCTTCTTACCATATCCAACAATGACACACTTAATGAAAGGCAGAAAATTGGCTGAAGAACATAGTTAAGAATGAAAATGTTTCTTCAGCCAAGTATTACAAGATCAGTGCCTTTTTAATCATGTAATTTGTTATGCACAGTCCAGGCTTTTTTTCAGTCATCAAGGGTTACTCTAAGTTCCTATTTACAGTATTTGTGTTCCCCTACAGTTGACTGCAATTATAAAGTCCATGTGTCAGCTGTGCTCAAAATGTAGTGAGAAAGATGGAATGGGAGAAAAGGAGTCTGTATGGAGGATCCCACCATAAGGTTAGAACCAGATCAAACTCACTGCAAGATGCGGTCCTCAGCACCACTCATGTATAGACACAGTACACAGGGGAATTACCATCTCACACCGAAAGTTATCCTCATCTGTGTCTCCATACTAGTTCAATATAAAATGGTGCCCAAGCAAAGAAAGCAGTTACTCAAATAAAAAACAACGCTGCATTCTTGAGTTTTGGAAGTTTTGGAGGTTTTGGTGATTTTTATCTATTTTGGGATGGTGTTTGTTTGGCTGGTTGTTGGGTATTTTTAGCACAAAGCTGTTCTGACCTCATCCAAAGGAGTATATTCCAAAGGAAAAAGGGGAAGAGCAAGACTACCTTACGTCCTTGTTATTCTTGGCTAACAGAGCCAGTTTTCAGTTTATTCAGATCAGCTCTGTGACTCATCTGTTTCTACTCCTTGCTGGCATGGAGATAAAATACTGCAGAGAAACAGTGGAAAGACTTCTCGTCCAATAGACTTCGATATTAGCAAATCTTTAAGTTGCATCCCAATTGGAAATTTACAGCAGTGAGCAGGAAGTATGAGCAATAAAAGCATTCTTAAATTAACATTAGGAAGACTTGTTAATGGAGATATTAACTTGAGAAGAGCCATTGTCCTTTGGATTAGCATTTTTATAACAGTAACCTCTTTAGTCATGTCTGCATTTCTGTTTTGAGTACACAGAGTATAAACCTCCTATTAACATCTAAGACTAAGTTATAATAGATGCGTTACTACAGCCACAAAAAAAAATAACCCTCAGGAGTTCTATGACTTAACTTACTCTCATACACACTGTTTTCCCCCTCTAGCCTTGCTCTGTGAGTGCTTGTACAATGGTAGAAGTGTTAAAAGAGGAGGAAGAAGGTAGGGGACAGTTTTGTGTAGACTCTTCACGCCCAGATCTACCCAGCCCCACCGCTCAATGTATTCCTCCAGTTGGCTGTAGTAGGCTTCTTGTTTAGGGCCTTACACAGGCTCTGTAAAATGTTTTACAGCTTACATTCCTCTAAATTCTAGTCAGTGAAGAGAACAAAGTCACCACCTGACTATAATTTAATGAGTCCAAACTGCCTACTGCTTCAGACTATTTTTCCTGACACATGAAGGTATCCATCACTGCATAACTTGTTTTACTTCTGGAGCTCATCAGAGTTATGAATTCCCTGTCAGATTTGTGCTGAGAGCAGACTTTCTGTCATGGGAAGACACAACATCTATCTAGGAATAAAACCACAAAAGTAGGTTTTTTTCCAAAACTGACTTTGAGAATATCCAAGTTTCAGTCTAAGTAATTTTCAGGAAATACCCTTCTTCCCAATGTGTCTGCAGTGGAATAAAATGTAGTGCCAAGGAAGTCAGTGGTATGGCAGACTTTACTCAAAAGGTGAAGTATTTTGGATGAGTTGCAGCACGTCCACTGAAGGAAAAGGGTAGTCAGTATTACAATGCCACCTGGAGGAGAAGGAAAGATTCCGATAAAAACTACAAACCTATGGGTCCTGAAAAAATTGAAAGTAGATGTGGGGCAAATGACCACACACGGTCTAATTTGACTGGAAATTGGCCATTTTTACCATAATAAAATGCATACGAATCTCCAATTTGTATGAAAAAATAAATTACAACCTGTCTGGATTTGCTTATTAAAACAAAGCCAAAATCAAAATGGGAGAGACTGGTTAGGATTCCAGACAGTCAATTACATTCCAAAGAAACTTCTAGGGATTTAGAATAATCAGATTGCTTGTCTGGGTAGGATGTTAATTATTTGCACTACATCCACTCTAACTTATTGCTGTTACTCTCTTCCGCCTCCTTAACTAAGTAATTAGTAACCAATAAATTTTACAATAGCAGAAAGCTTAGGATGACAGTTTGGCCCATGAAAATCAGGTCTTTTCCTCGGCTCTGGTGGGGCCATAGTATCATTCTTCATGTCTAGACTGATTTTAGAGTTCAGACTTCAAAGCCATGGCACTGCTTGAAAGGCAAGACTATGTTGGAATCGGTGTCTCACTGTATCGGAAGTATAACTCAGCTCCATTAATTTATGGTATGCTGTCAGAGCACTGAAAACATTTTCTCAGAAAGAAAACAGAAGAAAACTTCCTCCTACTACATCTTCCCCCAGTCTTTTTCCTAAGGATACTTTCCAACACTGTGTTATGACATGTAGCATCTTTCAGGAATCTCAAAGAATGCAAAGCCTCTAACACCCAACAGGAGCAGGAGAAACCACAATACAGGCCCATTTCATGTCCTTGCCTGACTACTATCTGATTTACATTTCTGATTTTAACAGTGGAAAAAATCATTACTGGAGGCATTTTTCTCACATAAATAATCATTTGGGAGTATTAATCAGTTTTACATTAGTAAGTAGACGGATCGTGCTCAAGAAGAACTATGAATATAATCGTTTGTCATCCAGGACAGCTGAACAAGCCAACAAAAGGTAAAGCTGGCTTTGAAGAAAAATGAAAAAAATAAATAGGAAAGGATACTTTTGTGATTATGAAAGTGTTATATATGTAGATGCACTGAAAAGAGCAGGACACACTGTACCCACATGAGTACTGCTAGTGATGCATTCACACTCTGCATAATTTTTTGTGTCCCCCCCATTCCCCAGCACAAACCCAGATTGTGCCTGCCTCTAATTCTGCGTCAACATAGAATTCTTTGACTTTCTGTAAAGAACCATCCAATGAATTTCATACAAGTTTACAAAAACCTATAGTTGCAGTTTTAACCTAAAAGTATTCTCTTTGTAAAATGTCACTTGGATTCAATGTAAGCTATGTTTAATTGTTTAAAGTCAAATATATATAATTTTTTTGTCTGCATTTATCAGTGTTTCTATATTTGGAAACACTTTTTTAAACCTGAATAATGGACTGAAAAATGTGGATCCTATTTACTCATGACTTGAGAATCAAGAGAGTAAAAATACGACTAACTGCAAATTATCAATTTTTGTTCAAGCTCTCCTAGTTTATTTAGTGAATTATTGTTAATCAGAAAACATTTTCAAGAGAATTTAGAGCTTGTTTACAGGGGAAGTCATCCTCAACTATCTTATGTTGCTAACACTGTGTATATTTTTTTCCATATTAACCTCTGTTAAAGAAGCCTTTGGCACTTTGGCACAGAAACAAAAAAACTCTATTCCACATTAAATTAACATCTGAAACAGTGGCTGATGTTCATTAGGGAAGTTCTAATTGCAAATCTTATTTTAAATGGAGTTAAGTTCCTCATACATATAATTTGCACCATGTATCAATATAACTGAAAATCTTTATGTCTTAGGGCATACAGTCTCTCAGTGACTATTCAGATTGTGTACTCTAATATTACTTGGGCATTTGGAAGAATTTTATAGGCTTTCACTAAGAGACTCCCAATACCCTAAGACAGAAGGCTTCTTCTTCTACCCTTCCAACCGAAGGCTGGACTCCCTGTTCACTTGAGCCTTTCTGAAAACGTCACCCCAGACCTACTTGGACCTTGTAAGAGAGTAATGGGAAGATAAAAATAATGATTTCCTGTGACAACTGCTGAGAAATTTATCCAAGTAATTGCATAACAGCAAAAGAAAATGTGGTACATGAGAAAAACATTAGTTTGTTGTATTGGGTAAACAATGTCAATTTCTGTTGAATTACTTAATTCTAAGTGAAACAAGTTGGGCAGACCAAGTTCAGGACTGGGGGTTTTGTATGTGTTTACCCTCTGAAGCTGCTCTATGGCTGACGACACGGTAGTGTCTTTGACATTTTGTCACAAAGAAGGCAATGACTTGCATTCTGAGAAGAGGTGACAATTGAAATATTCAAGATTCCAAAAGCAAGCCAAACTCACACAGATTTAATCTGTATCCAAAACCATATTTTATTTTTTTTCTTTGTGGAGAGGTGTGGTCTGAGCACACAGCTCTGCTGGGTACTGCTGAGCTCTTTTCACAACTGGCCCATTAGGTCCCTCTGTGGTTTTGAGTAGGTCATTTAATCTCACATGTCTTTGTGTTTAAAATAGAGCTATGAATACTTAACTCAGAGAATTATTGCTGAAACTAGTACTTTGAAGCCTCTTAAACTTAAAAAAAAAAAAAGACTATATATTGTGCTGTCATTTTCACCACTCCTTTTGTGATTATTTTTGGCAACAATTGTTGGATCAGTTATTTAGGTGGTTTTAGAGGCAGCTAACGAGATGCTGTAACCTTGTAAACTCGTTAACTGAATTCCTCCTGTGTCTGCATTTGAAACAAGCAGTTTGTCTCTGAGAAAAGGAGACGTTTTTAATCATGCATTATATTATCTCAGTGAGTGGGGAACAGTTTTGGAGCAGAGCATACTCACGCTTTCTTTCCACAGATGGCTCCCTGGTACCAGTTTCTGCAGGTGCTGAAGTATTTCTTTTTTGTTCCCATGACTTGCTGAAGGGCACAGACATTTGGGCTACGGGTGGGAATGAGAAACATTTTAAAAATAACTTTCTGTACATCTTTGCACAAGTTTTATACAAAATAGGGACAAATACCATATCTGTTGAGCAAAAGTAAGAAATGAACATCTGGCTTCAGTTCCCAGGGCAGGTGTGTTTTCAAGCCACCACAGTGCAAGCTCCTGGGACTGCCCAGCTGGGTTCTTTGGCAATCCCACCCTCCCAGCAGGGACGGAAGATTCCCCTCCGTTCTGGTTTGACCCTCTGTCTCTGATGGGCAGTGATCGCCAGCTGTGCCTAGTCAAGCCTCAATATGCCTTACATTTGTCCCTTCCCCCTGCGAAGTGAATTAATTACCAGCCACCAGGGACTGAGCTGTGAATACCATCAGGCTCTTTTTGTCTTGTACACGTCTGTGCAGCTGAAGGTCATGGGGAGATGGGAAAGAAAAGTGCCTTGTTCTTTATGTAGAAGGAAACCCTGTCTTCTGTAAATCAGTCAGCTATTTTGATTACCAGCCATTTGAAGTACCACAGGCACCTAAGTAAACATTCTGGGAATTACTGGGGACCAAAGGGTAAATTGGCATGTAAATAAAAGGAGTCACAGATTTCAAATGAGGAATGCTTTTTCCTTAGCACAGTAGTGTACAGAAGAGGAATTTCTTAAGGGCAAATTTCATGGAGCAAAGGCGTTTTGTCACTTACTTTTATACTTCTACAACTAAAAAAAAATCATCAGTTCCAAAGTTAGAACACACATTTTACATCAGTGGGAAAACAGTGAACTGTTTTATTTTAAAAGCTTGGGAGGGTGTGTGTGTGTGTGTAGCAGGCAGAGGGAATTCAACAAAGGAAGACAGGATGGTGAAAAATTCTTGTTCACAGAACGTTTCTTACTTAAGAAGGCTGAAGGAAAATATGTTCAGACACATGTGTCTCCCTGGCACCAGCTGTTCAAATTATTTCCATTTTCTCTAAGCAGCCTGGCTTGTAAGCATTGTCTTTTGGGTACCCTGCCGAGCAGCTTGCCGCATTACTCTAGTGGGAACAGAAGTTTTACAAAGGGCTCCCAGTATATATTCCCAGAAAGCATTTAAATAGACTTCATGATTTTCATTAAGATTGAATTAAGAGAGAAAATACGGTGGGATAGGTGTCAACTCTATTCAAACCTTGGAAAACATATATTAAACGTATCTGAAAACTCATTACATTAATTGTGAACTGTAATTAACTTCAGTGATTGTAAAATGCATATATTTTATTCATTAAGAAGTGGTGATTTTAGTTTTTTCCACATTTTATGGAACTTAACAGTAGTCTGTCTCCTTTTGAAACTCCCCAGAAAGCTTTTTATTTAGGAACAAATTCTTGTAAAATTAATTAAGAAAGTTCTCTTCGAATGATAGTATGAATTCATAGTGAAAAACAACATTTAAAATAAAGTGAGAAGAAATGGGAGAATAAAGATTAACAAGTTCCCTTTTAAAATAAAAATAAAACCCAGTTACTTACCCTTGGTCGCGTGCCCTTATTCGACTATGAGTTAAAATCTTGTCATAGTGAGCAGAAGCAGCTGCGTGTTCAAAAGCAGACAGCAAAAAAGTGGAAAAGGTGAATAAGAAAAAGATCTTCATCTTTAGTCCTCTGTTGCTTCTGGCAAGTCTAGAAGAGAGAACTGGCAAAGGGTCTGGAGAGCTGACAACTTATATACATGTTGGAAGGTGGTGGGAGGGAACCGCAGGATCAACCTGAAACTTTGTACCACCCTCTTTAGAACAGCAGCTTTCGCTGCCAGCTTCAGTAATCTAAATTAGTACCATACATTAACCATATAAACCAATTTTTTTCATCCCCAATTGACTAATTTCTTCCTTCTTACAGGAGGCTTAGCATTTTATTCTGCTGACACAACAGCAGAGAAAGTTTGGGAAGTTTAGACTTTGACTTATGATTTGGTATTTATAGCACTGAAGCATCCAGAGCTCGTAATCATTGCGTGTGCTTTTTATTCAAACCCAGAGGAAGATGTTGTCTGTTCCCATAAGAACTGCACTGCTTTCCTTTGTTTTCCATGTCCTCACAGTTATCAGCTATGAGATGTTTAACTAGCCAAGTTGATGAAAGCTCTAAACAATGCTGTTGTCAATAATAGCATTTTTGTCCTGAGAAAAAAAGAAGCTGTATTAACACACATTCTGATTATGAAGTAGTTACACAAGCAAATGCAGTATTAGCTTAAATATTCATTTTAATTCTCATAATAACAGTTGCTATTACATAATGCTTTTATTCAGAGCTTTATGTAATCATATAAATATCACTATCTGAAAACTTTTTATACTTACTAGTCAGTCCTTGGGACCCTCTTGTGATGTAAATGGAAAACATAATTCCAAGCTGTAACTGAGGAAACTGAGGCAGAAGGGTGGTGACAGGCTCAAGCCGCCAGTGAAGTGACAGTCTTAAGGCTCCAGGGACAGCGGGTGTTTCAACTGCAGTCCAGGAATCCGCAATTTTCCTGTCAAGGAAAAAAATCTGGCATTTATATAGAAGTGTTTGCATATGAATACCATTTCAAGGTATAATCTATAGATCGTTTCAGATCTTTATGAAAGTGGGTCACAATGGCAGTATTTTGCTGTAGTTTCTTTCTCCAAACCAGAGCTACTAGTGAGGTGAATAACTGGACATGGATGCAGTATTGGACTGACACACCTGGGAACAACCTCTCATAGAACAGACACAAATGGGACAAAGAGCAGTGGGCAGAGACAATGACTATTTCATAATAAGCGAAGGTTCTAACTAGGTATAGGTACATAGACATTTTATGATTAAGGTCATGTCTTACATAACCATAGCACTTCATGGTTTCTAAGGTTAAGAGCAGGGACATCTGGTCAAATGGTAGGTGGACTTCTTTTCTACTGCCACCTGTACTCCTTCTACTTGCAAATGACTCAAGATAGCTCATGGAAGTGTCAGCATCTCTAGACTCACTGTGTGTGAACTCAGCAAAACTCCATGCCTGAAACCATCACTGTCAGATCAGCTGATGGAGGTGACAGGTCAACTCTGTGATATAACATTACAAGTTTTGAGGAGAATGTCACTGCTGTGCTCCTTACATTCCTCTCAGAGCTTTTTATCTCTTTCTGGTCTTTGCAGTAAGAAATACAGTGAGAAATATCACCTCTTAAATGTCTAGCTATGACATTTCAAGCTGCAAATTGGCCTCAGTTGATTGCTGTTTGCAGCTCTCAATCTACAGATGAAAAATTCAGAAGATACTCTGTTAAAGTAACCTGACAAACTTCAGAAAGTCCCAGAACTGTCCCAGTAACCTGTCTTCTCAGGAGTGCCTCCCTCCAGAGTCTGTCAACTCTCAGCATAGCTCACGTTCCTCTCTTCCAGACTTACCATGTAGCATCAAAAATTGAGCAGAAACTAATGCTGCTGCATGCACTGAGCTCCTGTTGTTTACAGAGCTATCCACCAGTCAAAGAAGGATCAATCTGAGCAGGGTAAGTGGTTTTATTTCCAGATTTTTCCGGCTTTCTGATTAGTGACCCAATCTCAAATTGCAGAGAACCCCTGCATAGAGTACAGTAGGCTATAATTCTTGAACTGGTAGTTCTTATTAATAATACCTTGCTCTTTGTTTCCACTGGTCTTTGATTTTGATAGGAGGTGGACATGATGGTAACAAATAGTGAGGCTAAGAACATTCAGCTTCCCACCTCCATACATTAATTTTATAAAACTCCCCATTCCATTTCAGAGGTATAGAAGAAAAGATTTGAAGGACTGTTATATGCCCAACTTAATATCAAATATGGTGGCAGAGGTATCAAGGCAGTACAGAAAGTGGTGATGAAGAAACATGCAAATATAAAGTCATATTAATTAACCAAATTAAAGAATAACCAACATTGAACCTTATAGCAACCCTGGTGACAACATTATATATAATGAGGCAAGTGTTAGTAAAAAATAGTCAATGCTGACATAAAGTTCACTGAAATAAAATAGCACAAGGAAAAAAAGAATGATCATAAGCTCGAATTTTTGAAAAGTCTCTAAATCCCTGTATCAGTTCTTCTGGTGAGTGCTGTAAAAATGCACAGGTCCTAAAATGGATAGAGCTCATCTTTAGCTGGAAATTATTTCTTTGAAAATCAACTAAATGGAAATTGCACAAACTTATAATTTAAAAAATTCCGGTAAAAAAAAAAAGCACAAAACCAAAAACCAACAAAAAAACAGCAAAAAGCATTAGGAAGAAAAACCTGTCCAACTACTTGAATTCTATTCCTCATTTATGTTTAAGTTAGCTTGGATATAAAAAACAAATAATGAAGCTAGGGTCTGTTTTGCCTGGGATATAACAGTGTGCTGAAGAGCACACCAGAGTAATAATTTTCTAATTTTCCAGCTAAAATGCTGTTCTGGTTAACCAACACTTAATTCACTTGTGCTCATTACTACTTAATTTATTTAAATTTGTTCTTTATTAAGCTAGGTGTCTACCCCACCTTAGTTTTTTTCTTCCTTTGACTAAATACTTTATGCAATATTATACTTCCTAAGGGATGTGATGTTGAAATTCTAATTATAAATGTTGAAAATCTAGTTATAAAATGCTCTAAAACACCTCATGGATGTGGATCATTATTGCAGTAATAGGGCTTTTAACTATCCAGAGCAGAAGAAGCATATCCAAAGAAATACCTGGAAGAACTATAGACTAAGTGCTGACTTTCATCTTCCACGAAATGTAAACAGTGTCAAGAAGAAAAGTCTAAGGTATTTGCTGGTCTGAATTGTTTCTTGTATTTCTCTAGAGACCTCTAGTGGAGAGAACTCTGTAAAAGTCGTCTTCACAAAGCTGAGTTAAGTGTTTACACTAAGAATTTATTGTATGATAAAGAAATTTGTTTTACTATTCCAAAAGAGGTTTACTTTAATTATATGACGCAAGAATCCGTGCATTCAAATATTTAGGGGTTTGAATAAGTGTCTTTACATCAAGCTGAAGGAACTGAAGCATTGATCTATTAGTCTCTTGTGGCTAATTCTACTGACGATGTGCAGAAATTTAGCAAATAAGAATGGAAGGAAATGAAAGGTTTTTCAAATACTCCCTTCCCAGTTAAAACCCGCAGATGTTTCAGGTCATTTACAAAGTGTTTCATGTGTTATACATATTCTGCTCCTTTATTTTATAACTACTTTATGTGTTTACTTTTTGTTGTGTGAACGTGTCTGTGCTCAGTGGAAAGAGCAAATGGGCAAGAGTTTTAAGATGAAAAGAGAGGATCCCTCTATCCTGCAGCTGTTGCTTGAACCCTTAGGTTTTCTTGGAACCTTGATTCAGCAAATTTGGGAATTTTGTCATGAACTTTACTTAGCAATTTGCATCTGGAGCAACTTTCAGTATCTCTTCTTAAAAACTAGTTTGCTTTTAGTAATGCCATTGATACGTATTAGAAGAACCCAAGCAACCCATTGTCCTTTTGGACAAACTTAAGAGGTTGATGATAACATGTATATGAAATTTAGTGTTTGTAAGTGCACGATGACACACCTTAGAAATAAAGGGTTTAGTCCCATCTGGGGTACGTGGCTTCTCTGCATTTCTGCCTTACAGGAATGTTGTAAGGGAGCTGCAGTCAGGGAAAAAGTATTTAACACCTGGTGGTTTACTGCAGCACCACTTAGGAACTCCATCAATTAAAGCATGAAAAAGCTATGTAAAAAGTCTGTTTCCTTGACAGTATCTAGCAGAGAACCACTGGGGGTAAAGATATAATGCATAATCAGTTTAATTCAGTAAGAATTTGTACCTTCTGTAGATTTAGAGCAGACATTTAAAAAATAAATAAAAAAGTGCAGGGCACAGTAAGCCTGGCTACCAAGACAAACTACCGAGGGAAGGGAGTTCCCCTGCTGTAGAGAAGGACCCAGCAATGCTTAGGTTGGATGCAGCCTGGTTTCCACATAAACTCATATAATTTGCAGGGGTTTTAAATATCAGATAGAGGGAAGAGGGCTTGATGTTTACATGGATACACAGAAGCCCAGAGCTATAAAGTAAATACCTAATAATATAATATAATTATAATAGTGATAGCGATAATAATAATGCCATAAGGGAAAGTTTGAAAAGGAACAAAATCAAACTTGGTTTGACTGAAGGCAAGATCCAAAATCTTAAGTGTGTTTCCGAGGGGATGATTTATCATCAAAACATTCACCGCAGGACTTTTGATGTAACTGCCTGGCAGAGATTTGCTGCTGGCAGCTCTCTCTTTCCTTCCCATAGATATTTTACTGAAGATGAGTGCATATACAACTATCACCACAAATGAGAAATGGAAACAAACCTCAAGGAAGAAACTAGGAAAGACTGAATGGCAGGTCCTGTGAAGAGGGGTTGATAGTCACAGTCAGTCTTGTTGGGAAATTAAAATAAAATAGTCTAAGAAGGACTTCAAATTCCTCCATTATCACCAGTATTTAGATGCTAATAGACCTTCTTAAGTTACCCATTTATTTTCTGTCACATCAGGGTTTTACTTTAAGGTATCCTAACTCACTTCTGCAACATCATCACCCTGCTCAACTGGTGATTTTTGATCGGTTTTCGAACTAGGGTTCATACCACCTAAATTTAGCCATCTCGAAGTTATAGCTAGTCATCTTGGCTCCCTTTTTATCCCAGGTGGAGAGAAGGCAATTCAGATTTTAGGTGAGGACGATTTGTGTTCTGTAAGTGCCTCCCTCCCTTAACAGCAGAGCAGATAAGGTGACTAGTTTGAACTAAACTCCTAACGTTTAGACAGCCCAGTGTCCCGTGAGAAGAATCCCATCCTTTGCATCCTTTCTTGGGTGGTTTGTCTTTTAGAAAATAAACACTTAGAAATATGCTATGTTGAGTAAGATGTTTTCTGGTACCATATGTTTTCTGGTAATCAGCTGGGTTATTACCTTTTTCCTCTGCTATTTCACAACCTAATGACTAGCCCCACAGGGCCTCTTGCTGGTATTCTGCCTAAATGTTCACTTCTATTAAGGTCATCCTATTAAGCATAGCTATACCACACCTGTGGGAGATAATTAATTTTCCTCCTACTGTTGGGTTTATTTATTCAAATGCTTTTAGACTCTTCTCATAAATCTCATCAGGTTTCTCACTGCCAAGCTTCACAATTTGAATCTTTTAATGTTTCCCCACTACCCAATTTTTCCAATCATTACGTTGTTCTAGTCTGAACTTAGCCTCCCTTGTCAAAAGTCTCTCAGCCGACAATATAAACAAAAGTGAAAAGAAATCTTAACATGATTGTATTATGGTTCATAAGAAGCCAGTCCTAATTCTGGATTAATTTCTCTCTGGTCATTTACTGCAGGACTTAGACAAAGGACTCTGCTCCTAAATATCAATTATTTTTGTTTTAAAATTTAAATTTCATTTGTCACACCTTTTCAAATGGTTTTTCTCCTCATATTTCCACTGTTTTTCACTAACTAAGCTTATTCTTTCAATTACTCTGTCTTCACAAGCTTAATCAACATATTATGTAAGGTGTTCAGCAAAGTAATTTCATATTATTCTTCCCCATGACATCCCCCAATAAATGCATAACATAGCGTGTGTATGCATCTGGGGATTAAATCACAGAAAACATTACTAGATGGAGAAACACAAAGACAGCTCTAAGCCATCTGAATTTGGGAGAGAAGGGAAGGAGAAAGGAAGTGTCAAAGTTGTCATTATTGTGACTCAGGGCTGGAGATACCAATCAATAATTTGGATCCTGCAATATGTAAGGAAACACCCATCCTTGGATATCCTTGGAAGCTATAGGTGTCTAATTTTAGGCAAGTCAACAGAAGTTGTAAAATCAATCTGATCCCTTAGAAAATGTTTTTTTATAGTCATATTCTGATGGACGGAGAGATATTGCTAATTTTTACAATATCATGGTACATATTACAGGGTTTTTTATTAGTAAATTATTCTATAATCTTTATGCTTAATGATTAAATTTAAAATGTAATGTTTCTAAATGTGATTCTAAACTAAGACTTACAGTATCTAGTATGCCTTTTCTTTTTTTCCTTTAGGAAGCCATCTTTAATGTTGATTTCCAAACCCAGGGAAGGTTTATTTCTAATAAATCCCTCACAAGCTTTTTATAGTATGGACTGAGCCTTCTTATGTATTTTGGGAAAAAGGCACAGCCACAAACATCAAAAGATTCTGCTTTCTCTTTGTCAAGGTGACACTAGAGATCCCAACATATGAATTGTTATTTACTGACAAAGTTGTGTGCATATAGCAATATTTTATAAAAAAATACAGTTCAGCATAAGTTATACGGTCTTATTCCTCAATCCTCATTGGCATATTCAGCTCAGTTACTCTGAAAAATAAAATAAGCATTAGGCAAACTCCTCAGGAAACGGGAATGTTGATTCCTCATCCAACAGCAGGTGATGCTGTTGCCACGGGCAAACTGTTTTCTTCCTTAGAGAATGAACACATCATCTGATAATGCAGCCTGAGATAAGATGCACATTACCGACTCCTTGTGCTTATACAGCACATGGCAAGTATCAGTGCAACACTGAGATAAGAACTGAGTGAACCAATCAATAGGAGTTAAAAAGCAATTCAGGCAGCAGTGGAATGTAGTTCATGTTCCCCAGGAAGCAGCAAAAGCCTACATCAAGGATGCTTGCGCTGTCACCCCCTAATATTTCAAGGTTGCCCTGATATTAGATGGTATGACAGGGAACTACATTGTGTGCCCACAATCTCTATTCTTTGCTGTTTAAAGGGAAAAAATAGACAAACAAACAAAAAATCCTATGTCTCAGTCAGTAGAATCTAGTTTATTTATTTAGTTAACACGTCTCCTTGCAAATAATTTTTTTGGTTGAGGTTGAAATGACAGCAAATTGTCAGTAATATGCATTCTAAGTGGCCCAATTAAATGGTTATTTACTCTGCTGGAAAGATTTTACAGATTTCAAAGGTCATTTAATCATTCTCTAGTGCATGTAAAAGTTACCATACTTCTAGCTAAACAAAAGGCCATTTATTGCATTGTTTGCATTGTCAGGAACACTAAGGAGGAGGTCCCCAGGATATATATTACGAAAATGGCAGCTGTTTCATCTGTTTTGAATTTTAGGATGGTTACTGTTAACTTAAGGTAAAATTCTAAGCTGCTTCTTGTTTATAGACTGTACAATCCTGAGTGCCGTGAGTCCTTCCTCTTACAGCCTGGCTTTGTGACCTAGAATATACAGCTTCTGGGGCACAAATCAAAACCATAAGAAAGATGCTGGAATTTATGTGGGAGGACCCTTGAGGTCCCTTCCAACCTGGTGTTCTATGATGCTGTGATTCTATGATTTCTAAAGGAGATTATACAAATCAGCTTGAAAGAAGTCAAACTTCTGCCTTTAACTAGAATCCATACAGATTCAGTAAAACACATTTACAGAAAAAGTGTGTTGTTCTGGTAGATGAATGTGAGTTTCAGATTTAGATTTCAAAACTGCAAGTCATATGAGCACATTTATTGCATTTTAGACTTTTCAAAGCATGCACAGTCAGACTTGATCTGTACAATATGTGTCCAGATGCAGTTTAATATTTGCAGTTTTATTTTTGTTTCTTTCTAAAATATGCGACTTTTCATAGGAGGTGACATCTACTGTAGCTTTTATTATTAAACTGAAACTTTGTTCAGTTTAAAGATCATGACTTCTAAGGCATAATTATACAAACAAAATCATGAAGGATATAATCTGCCGTGACAAATCAGTAGATTTAATGCTGTGAGGTTAGAGAAAACTGATTTTCTCCTTGACGTGGGGAAAGGGTTGAGGAAAAGATTAAGTATATCAGTATTGTATTTTGGAGGGAAAATGAAATCTTTGTGTGCAGTGTCAGGCACACAATTATTATTTCAGTGGTTCAGTAGGTTACCATAGCAATACAACCCAGTGGCTTTTGAAATACTTTATTTAGCTTAATCACCGGGGGGAGGGGCTATTGTATTCAGAATCAAGCTTAATCAAAATGACAGAATTATTTTTTTTCCCATAACTACAGTGAACAGCCCATAGCTTCACAAAATATGCTTATTGCTTACTTACAGATCTGTCTTTTAAAATCAACCTCTCTTGTACTATTAAATGCATGAATACATTGTGAAGGACCAAGAGCAAATCACTCGAGTGGTCATTTTTCATGTTATAAGCACCTTTTCTGTGGCTTTGTGTGATTCTGACCTATTTTGTGGTGCTTGTAGAACACTAAAACTTACGGTTATATGACACAGCTCATTGCTGTGGGTTGGCATTGACATTGGTTTCAAACGGCATCCTCATGAGAGGCAAGGGCAATAGGTAGTCAGAGCCTGCCTGATGCACTGTTAAGTGACACAGCTTACTTGTTTAGCAGGCAGTATTCATTACAAGCAAGCATTTTGGTATCAGATAATTTCTTGCTGCAGAAAAGCTGAATTAATAGGAATTGGGCTGTAATACGAGCTTTGAGGAGAAAAAAATATGGAACAAACCAAGCATCTATATCCGTAGAACATCAGATGTGTGACGAAATAGAAATCAGATTCTTGAAAGTTCATGGAAAGATCTATGTGTAAAATTGCTGTATTGGTCTGCTGATGAACAGAACTGCCGTTTGATTATTCTGTCTCTGAAAAAGAAAGTTTTATAATTTCTCATATCACCTAAAATAATAAAGTATAAGCCCAAATACTGCACTATATATCTTGAATGTCAGAAATCTCTTCCTTGGGGATAACCTTTGCAAAAGGAAATGTAGTTTTTGTGTGAGGATAGCTTTTCCTTTTCAATCATACATAGAAGTTTATAACAGATTGTTCGAGTGATTGGGTAAATTTATACATTTTGCAGCATAGATGATGCCGTTATAGTGCTAAAGAACATACTACAGATGGCACAAATCTGTCTGATCATTACATACATTTTAACTCCAGTGAATATGCTGGATTTTAATGAAATGATAGCTAATAAACTATTAGACACATGGCAACCACCTCTTTAAATAACTAGACTGTGACTTTCTCACTTCAGTGCTGCTGACTGCTGGGGAGTATTGATATCACAAAATTTATATGTTATGTGACTGACTCTGAAGCTATTCAAGCAAATAAGCAGTACCTACAGTTCATATGAAAGTCACACTTTTAATTGCTAGAAATAAGTTTCTGAATATAGTTATAGGGACAAAGTAAAAATGAACATATTCTACTGACTTTCAATGGACACTAGATTTGTAAATCACTGAGTAACAAACTTTCTAAAAGTTATTTAGCAACTTAGAAGATGCATTCTCACACACGGGAAGAATTCCACTTACAATCCCATGCAACTTTAAATTCTGTTACAGGTCTGTCCCCAGGACACTTCTGAAAAATGTGACATACTTCAAAGTCAGCTCTAGAGCACTGGCAGTATGCATGACCGCAGTTTCATTTTCAGAGATTGGAAGAGAACTTTTGGAATGTAGGATGCCCAAATATAGGGTCAAACCTTTGTCACAATAATAGAAGAAGCCAAGTATACAGTGCAGAAACAGGTCTTCAGAAAAAAAGTGTACTTTAGGAAGGGGCTATTTTAGATTGAATTTATGGTGGTTTGGTTGTTGTTTTTTTTATTTCCTTTCTTCTTTACTGAGCTATATGGTCTTGATGAGGCCTGAGGTATGTAAGGATCTTGATCCAAGCAAAGAAGTGGCAGATACCATGTGCCCCCCCAACCCTGGGAAGTGGGACTGGCGATGGTGGTGAGGTAACCACAGCCCATGGGTGAGAACCTCTCCCCACACAGAGCAGGGAGGCACTCTGACCTCTGATACCAGCCATAGCTTTCCCCAGCCTCTGTCATGACTTCTGCCCAAGACATGCTGGGACACATTCCTACAATGTCCCCTTCTTCTCCAAACTACCAAAGCCCCCTTCCAGCAGCTCCAGCCCTGCCTATCACTCAGCAAGGCAAGGACAAAGCACCATTTTCCACTCTTCCTGTCTGGATGAAACAGGAGTGCCTTCAGGAGCTGTATGTAACACAGAATATAGGTATTCTGCCTTTCTGCAGCTGATATTTTTCAGTTGATATTCATTTGCTGGCTTGGGCAATTACAGACAATGTCTGATACTCCTTTTGTGGCTTTTTCAACTCAGTGAGCTTCTGCATTTCTTTCATTTACTCAGACGGTAACTTAAGATCATAGTTGCTTTATATGCATAGACGGTGAAGGAAAATGGTCATTGACACATGAATGATAATACAGATAGCTAATTCATAGCTTTGATAGCAAAGATGAATGTTTCCCCACTACTAATTGATTTTGGTTCCTTTCTGCGTGTCTGTGTGTTTTGTTCTACTGATGGATTTTGACTCTTGTGTGTTTTGGTTTTAAGTGTACCAGCATCAGAGAAAGATGCCTGGTCTTGAAAAAGTGCAAATTTTGTCTGAAGAGATACAAATAGCCCTTCAGCAGTAATGATACAAACACTCTGGGCAAGTTAGATAGTTAAATAATAATTCTACAATTAAAATACCCTTGGGGTTTTCTTCTTCAAACACAAGTAGGAAAAACCAAGGATTCTGAAGCCTATTGCTTTATGAAACAGCATGCAAAAGGTCCTAATCTGAGAGTGCTGATTTTATCTGTCTATATTAAATCTATATTTAAAATTTCAACTCAGAAATGCATTATTGGCAAAGAGGTGGTAATGATGAGTAGATAAGACAAGGACATAAAATAATTGCTATTTAGAAGTGCATTGATGGACTGTTGTGACAAGTCTGGATAAAAGGTACATACAGAACAAGAAAACATATTTTTTGGAAAGCACAAAAATTTAGACAATTTTGATTACGGTAGTGTCTGATGTGGAAAAAGGATAATCACAGTTTTTAGAGGAAAAAAAAAAGTAGCATTAATTTCATCTAGCTTTAGACATTTAAAGTTAGATACGTAAATTCCCAGGGTTTCTTACACTTAATGGAGTGAAGTGAGCCTCTCCAAAGGTCCTAATTTAGCTTGGGAAGTATCATGCTCTACTAATACCCCTCTTCTTGTAGCGAGGTGGGTATCTGTCTCTTTTCCCAAGTAACAAGTGATAGGAAAAGAGGAAATGGCCTCAAGTTGCACCAGGGAAGGTTTAAATTGGATATTAGGAAAGAATTCTTCACTGACAGGGTTGTCAAACTTTGGAACAGGCTGCTGTGGTTGAGTCACCATCCCTGGAGGTACTGAAAAGATTTGTAGATGTGGCACTTAGGGACATGGTTAGTGGTGGATTTGGCGGTGTTGGGTTTACAGTTGGTCTCGGTGATCTTGAAGGTCTTTTCCAACCTAAATGACTCTTCTATGATTCTTTCCACAGAGTACAAAAGAAGCTTAAGGTGGCATTTAAGTTTTAAACAATTAAGTTAGGGTGGATGAACATAACTTTGCATACTCTAGAATAAAATAAATGATGGTGAGAACACTGAATGGGAAACTGAAATTATAAAGCATGAGAAATCCAAACCTGAGATTTTGGAAGTAATAAAAAAATACAATGGGAAGAAAACTTGAATTTTTTTGTCATCTTGGGCTCTTTCTGAAATAAGAAAGAAAAAATGGTACTGTGTCCTGCTCTATGCAGACAATTGACAGGTCAAATATACACCCCAATAAAAATTTAGATTGTTTTGAACTATCAGGCAATGAATTTTATAGTGATAGCATTCTAGGTATACCCTGGTGTACCCTGAAAAGTACTTAATGTGAGATGTAAAACTGCAGGAAAACTTTTTTTTTTTCCCAAATTAGCAGAAAATAGCACTTGTGTATTTAATGCCTGCTCCAGTTCTCATTCAAAATAATGGGAATGTCTTATCTTCCAGGAAGTCCTGGATTGGTCACTTAAATGTTAAGTTAACAATACTGTTTGCTTAAATTGTAAAGATACAGCATACACTCTTCCATTGGACTGAGAGGAGAAAGAAGGATGACATGAGTGAGTCCTGGTTACTGTGTTGGTGGCCTTCCATCTGCAACTGGTTTTTACTGTTGTCAGTTTTCAAAAGTCAGATGTATTTGTCACATACATCTGTTTGTCACAAGAAATGGATATAGAACTATTTTATCAGATTCTGCTGTAATGATTCTTACCACACATGAATTAGGCAGCCCGTGCAAGAAATTACCATAATGATATATAGGAGAAAGAAGCAAGCTGCAAAATTTAACCTACTAAGCTTCATTTAAGGCAATTCTGCAGTGCACTGCAAGTTACAAAGAACATACTTCCATTCATGCAGGATATAACATACCTATGATTTTCTATGATATTTATCACACACGAAGCATACTGGGGTTGGTAGACTTGTATCAGATGGTTATTTCTGTGGAACTTATAGAAAGTTGACTAGAGAATAATAACATTGAGTACAGATGCTTTCCTTAAAAGTTATTTCTCCTGAGATGAGAACCCAGAGCTCCTGGGAATGAGTCTGGGTGCTTTTTTTCAGACTTCTATATTTGACCAGTTTGATGCAAACTGTCCTTGGTGTGAACATGTCATCAAAGCTGTATGGAACAATACCTGGTCAATATTATGTCATATGTTACTTTTAATTGAATAGTAATCTCCAGTTCTAGCTTGAGTAATACTAGATAATTCTAGCATGAGTAATCATCAGTTCCAACGTTTCCTTTTTAATATAAGGTTGTGTCTAAATTAATTTAAAGTTCTGCTCACACAGGCCTTAATTTGGATATGATAATTCTCCCATCTGTAATTAAAACCTGGAGTTAAAGAGGATGAAGAGCAAAAAATGTGAGAACAGCAGCCCTGGGGATATTAAGATTGATCTTCATTTCTAACAGATGGTTTAGGCATAGAGGTTAATAGTGACAAATGTAATGCTTTGCTTTGTCATTTTTAGCAGTGCTTCCAAATGCTTTGCCCTTTGACACACCGTTGCTTAAAAATACTTAAGGCCTCCTCCTATTTCACACAACTCCCGCTGGCAGGATAAGGATGGTTGAAGTAGAAAGGAAATAAACATCAACACACTTTAAGGAAGCCTTTAAGACTTCCAGAATAAAATAAAATGGAAGACATATAAATGAGATTGCAGTCATCAAAATAAATTACAGTTAGTACAAACTGTATATAAATTTCACATCATACTTTTAAACATACTGCTAACATTTAATGAGAGCTGTAACTACATGTGGGTTTTGTGTCATTACAGAGCAACTGCACACTTATGCTGATATCTTGCCCAGACTTGCCTTAAAGCTCCCATCAAAGCTGGAGAAAAAAACCCTTTGAAGTCATGAACTTCTGAAGTGAGTATAGACATGAGACATGTGGCAGAGGGCACGACCCAGACTCTAAAGCCCTGTGTACAGCGTAGCCACATGCATAAAGAGTTTAGGAAACTCCTCTTTGCTGAAGATGCCATCAGAAATGGCACCTGGCTTTGGTCCAGTTCCAGAAGTTCAAACACAAAGGCTCTTGAAATGTTTAATTTCTGTCTGCAGCATTGACCCCTCCACAGCTAAGGGTTCAGACAGAGATCTTAGAGAATGGGACATTGGAGAACTGAGCTCTTATACAACATGTGGCTGCTCTTCTTCTCCAGAAGGAATGTTTGGGAGCATCTTGAGCAGATGTCATTAAATAACAATGGACATCTGACCCCGGCGCTGCAGGGTCGGTTGTGGGTTCCAACCAATTTGGAAACAGACAAAATC
The DNA here is from genome assembly GCA_013396915.1 of Stercorarius parasiticus. NCBI lineage: Eukaryota > Metazoa > Chordata > Aves > Charadriiformes > Stercorariidae > Stercorarius > Stercorarius parasiticus. Next base: position 6,418 of record VWZL01001288.1, on the reverse strand, counting down.
AATCCACCACCCACCCCACTCCCACCAAAACTTGTTTTTTTGTCCTACAACCCATCCAGCAAGTACCAGGGGTGGAGTTTGTCATGAAGATAAGTTCAAACCCATTCCTGGTTTTGTGTTTTGGAGAGGCAAGGGTTGGCATTTTCCTAAGGGTGTGCGTATGTTGTCACAGTGTCAGTCCCTATGCCCTGGGAGGTAGGGTGGAGTTGGAAGGCTGTTTGCTCAAACAGTTCTTCAATACCTGTTTAGCAAGGTGAAGGGTGGGATGTGTTGAGCATCCTTTTGTCTTCCTGAGTGCTCATGGTGAAGTATGGAATTCTCCCTCCCAAGATTTGTATAGTATTACCTGTCTCAAGAAATGATGTTTTACACCATAAAGAAGATCTGATTCTCCTTATAAAATTTTTAGTCTTTCTTTTTAGTTATTTGTGTTTGAAGACAAGAGTGGATTTGTTTGGATTTAAATCACAAGATGTCTTGAGGGTTTTTCTTCTCCATAAGACTTTGATTAATTTGACTTTCTCAGTACAGAGGTTCTCGCTAGGTATCTTTTCAGCAGTTACCCTGGAGCTGTATGGTTTATGAAATGAAAAATTAAACGTGCATGTATTTCAGCAAATAAATTAATCAAGTTATGGTGCATATTTAGTTCCCAGACATTGTTTTATCTATTTTCCTTTTCAACTGGGGGCTAACACTTGCCAATGTTTATAGGCCCTGAATATCTAAAGACATAAGATTTGGGTTCCAGCTGCGATTATTTCTGCAGGCAAGTTTCCTTTGCAGAAACAGCTTCTGGAAAGAGCAAATATTAATTTGGTTGATTTCAGAGAATTATTATGGAAAGTAAATTTGGTAGAACATGTCCTGTAAACACAGCTGAGCCAGGGAACTTTGCACTGGTCCTGCGCTGGGATGATACTGTTCGCACCTGTTGGAGAGGTGGGATGTGTAGGTTAGTGTGTGTTCGTGTTGATGTGCAGACCACAGAGAAGCTTGCTTCAGCTGCTGCCTTCCAGTGCAGAACAATATGTCATGCTTGAAAATCCTTAAGAGACTGGGAAACCTCAAGCTTAGAAAGCCTATTGGCTAAGTAAAAAAACCCTGTTCTAAGTGAATGACCTCTAAAATGCAAAGATGTTTGATACCAAAATAAAGTAAATAAAAGATGGAAGATTACTATTCAAGAGTAACCACAGTCTGACCAGCATCAAAAGAAAACAGGAACTGAAGTTAATGAGTTCTTTTATTCAATAAGAAGTGTTTATGTGGTTGCAACAACACGTTCACCTCCTTATGTGGCTTCCATTAGACATAGAATTGGAGGTGCTAAATGGAGCTCACTGTCTGAGTTCAAAGTCAGTTCTTCCTGCAAGGCAAAGCATTCCTGTCCCAGGGAGCATCAAGATACTGCAAAGAACAGCAACCAGACAGATCCGCTGCCATTACTCTTACTTCCCGTAGAGTAAAAGCTGCAGCTGAGGAGCTATGTCTGTGGAGGGCTGTATTCAGATTATGTTTCTTAGCCCTTTGGGACTAGTGAGAACTGATAAAGCTGCCTTTCCTTGAGTCTGGGCCAGTGTTATGGCTTAGGGTCAGGAAATTATAAATGGAAACCGAATGCAACAGTTCACTTCAATAGATGTCTTGCATTTACCCTTTATCTAACTGCTGTAGTTCATAAGTGTTGACAAGTGTCAAGTAAAGGAGGATACAAATCTGAAGATGAACCTAACACACAAACCAAACAGAATTGAGAGAAGTTCCTTTTGTCATTACCAAAAAAATAAATCTAGTGGCAGTTTGATATGAGTTGAACGGAAAAAAAAGGAAGCCTCATGGTTAAATATTTTATAGTTGAGTATTTTAAAATTATTTTCAGATAAACACCCCTAAATTTAGCAAAACATGTTTTTTAAAAATAAACTAACTTATTTTGCTCTTCAGCTTTATAGACGAGTCGTAGTTGGCTCAGATTAAAAATAAGTGACCATGCGTAAACATTAAAAAGGAATTTCAAAGGCACCTACTCTACTAAAGAAGGTTATGTTCTAGAACAGAGAGTTTTCTTTCATATGTTTTATGCAATATAGCCTTATCAAGTTACTGATTGGTGAAGTAAACATTTCTCTAAGGACTGCAGATGCTGGAATGAGAATAATGACTTAAAGAAACCCTATAGTTAACTGTGGCAGGGGTCCTCTAGGAAGTGAATAAGTATCCTCTGACATAATAAATAGCAAGAGTTTTAAATGAGTCATTGCACTTTATAAAGTAAAAATTAGTTACTTTAACAAATGTATTACTATATAATTGTCCATGGCAACGATTACAGACTACCTGGAATATATAGTCTGCTGCAATAGAAATACCATGGAGTTTAAAACCTTTGTATGCATCTTAACCTCCTCAGATGCACAATATTCTTTCTATGCCCACCCTTCTTATGAGAAAAAGCACATGTCAATCTAAAAGAGGATCCGACAGGAATCAGGTGCTTTGCTACCAACCCTCCCATCTCCTGTATTGAGGGCTTGTTCTCAAGGACGGAGAGTTGATCATGTTGGACACAGACCTCTCAAGGATGGATGGGTTTCAGCTGTGCTGAAGCTTAGGTCACATGCCTTCCCTGACCCCAGAGGTACATTCTATGTACCCTGCTCAGTGGTACATTGCAGGCTTTACCCCCTCGTGTTGTTTACCACAAAGTAGCCTGCACTGCCAGGCTCTATACATTTCTCATTGTAGGTGGACAAATGAGGTGATAACTTCACTTCTGAGCTGTCTACAAGGAAACTCTTCAATTTTTGAAGCTTTCCTTCTTGGATGCTTCCAGGAACTCACTGCACTGCAAATCTAAAAATTCAGTAATGAAATTGTCAGTGGAGAGGATATATTCATATGGCAATTCTTCCAGCTGTATTGTTCGAATTTCAAGCTCTTCATTTTTAAAAGAATAGAGCTAGAAAAGAATGAGGCAGGAAGGCACCTCTGGAGATCACCTTGTCCAGTCCCCTGTTCAGAGCACAGTCAGCTAAAGTAGGTTTCTCAGAGTTGTGTACAGTTGGATCTTGAATATCTCCAGGGATGGAGACTTAACAACTTCTCTGGAAAACCCGTTCAAGTGTTTGGGCACCTTCACAGTGAAACTTTTTTTTATGTTTAAATGGAAATTCCTATATTTCAGTTTTTGCTCATTGCCTCTTGTCCATTCACTAGATACCACTGGGTATCTGTTGTCTTTACACCCTCCCATTAGATATATAGCTTTTTAAAAAATAGTTATCTGATTTCTTTCCAAAAATATCCATAGAGATTCAGCTGACTCTTGTGTAGAGCAGAATGTGCTTTATCTTGTTTCTGTGAACTGATGAACCAGGGATGTAAAAGTTCAGTGACCATTTCATTATTAAACAAATGGGAACAGAACCCAGGAGATTTCAGCATGAAAACCTATCTGCATGAAAGCATTTCAGCCATTATTCTTGGTGCTTGGCAGCTTTAAGCCCAAAGCCATATTGCTATAAAGGCCTGTAACAGACCTTTTATTCCCCCATACAGATGTAGCAAAGGGTACTTCACATTACACTCACTTTGAACTCTGGATATAAAAACATGAACCTTCAGCTAGGATAATTGTTCCTATAATGGTTGAATTTCAAGTGTTTTATATTAGACTTTCATTATTGCAGACTCCAGCTTCCTACATACAGTCGATCAAAATGAAAGCGTGTTTTAAGCAAGTTTAATTTGCCATGGCTTATTTTTGTTACTTCTACATAATCTTTTTCTAAATCCAAAGAGCAGGCATGGATCTTAAGCTAAACCAAAATACATTCCAATAAATACGTACTAGAATTATCTGAACACTTTTTTTAAAAATAAAATCAAAGCCCACAAGTGTAAAAGAAGTTATTTTCCAATTTAAAACAAACTCACTAAAATACCTTGTAGATGTGAAGGAACTTTAAAAGCTGCTTGGAAACACTTTGACTGCTTTGCCTTAGATAGGTGAAAGATTAACAAGGGCCAGCCAATATGAATCTTGTGTGACTCATCAGAGCTAATCAAGACCAGACAGTTCAGGTTTGGATATTGAGTACACAGAAGAAACTGCTTATATACAATCTACAGTCTAAATTGTCTTCAACAGATTTAGTAAGTTAGTTTTAATATAATTTTAATAGTTTTAAATAATTTAAATCATTTAAATAAGCTAAGAGGACATGTATGGCCTGAGAAATAGGGGAAATAGTCATTTAAGTATGTGTTATGAACTATACCCACAAGGTAAATTAATACACCCATGTTAAAAAGCTGCATGCAGACCGATAAAAACTCAATTCAAAGTCCCTGTTATGTTTTCTAAAAAAAATCCAATAGATTCATCTAAATCTGTCTTTTTTTCTCATCTCAATACTTTTAGAGGGTGTATATTTAAACTCGGAGCTCTGGCTTTCTAGGGCATCTTTGTCTCAAAACCTTGTAACAGTTCAGACGGTGCCTGATGAAAAGAGAATAACATTTTAATTATATCACTCAGAAACACTGTAGACGTTTTTTTTTCCTTACCACTGTCATACAGGGGAACTGGTAATCCAGTAGATTTCTATAAAAAATTCTGTGAAATCCTTTTCCCAATTGTAATGTTTTTTTCCACACCTATGATATGTAATGACTGTCATGGAGATATTCTTGTAATAACATCTTTTTGTTCTCCTCCCCATTTTAACAGTAGGATCAGTCTGTGGTAAGCTCTGTATTTCCTAGTTACAGGGTTGCACTCATGTCTTTACTCACAATGGGAACCAGGTATAACTAAAATATCCAAGGATGATTGTTTGGTGTGTATAGTGTAGTGTAGTTTCCTCTTCAATCTCTTACACAAAACTAAATCAGTGACCAGAAGAAAGCAAAAAACTAACAAACAAAAGAGCGCCTGACTGGGAAATTTCACCAACGTGCTTCTCTTATACGTAAGTAAAGCCTTAAATGTTATCGTAACATCTGAAGATTAATTGAAATACTCCATAAGAAGAGGTAGATGCTGAGCTCAAAACTAGAGTCATCCTTAATATTGTCCCAATACTGGTGTCCCAGATAATTCACTTGTAAGCTGAGAGGAAAGTATAAATAGAGAAGAAGGAAATGGATAAAAAACATAGTGTTGCTAAAAGTTGAAATATTGTGCCTATGTATTTGCAACAGAGAGCAGTACAGGGCATTCACACTGTTGATATTATTTTCGATATTGGAATATTGGATCTAAACCATATTGGATCTAAAGGTGAATTCCAAGCAGGGCCCATGGATAGATCTTCTTTTACTTTTATAGCTACCTAAAAGTAGGCCCTGAGGATGGAGAAGAATTCTGTGCAATGTAATATAAACAGAAAAGAGCCCCAATCACCATCATTCTATGCTCCTATACATCCCTAGGGATGTGAGGCCTAATACATTCTGAAGAATTTCATTATAAAGGTAGAATTAAGTCCTGTTATTCAGAAAGTACAAATAGAATAGTATTCAGAAATTTCTAGAGCCTTTTCTGTAAAGATTGACCATATTTCACATTCCTGTCTTTCCTCAGAGGCTTAGGGAGCTTTTTGTGCTAAAGGAAAAAAACGCAGAAACATCTAAACAAACTATTTAGCACAAATCCATGACAGCCTCTGAGTGTCAGAGATGAAGCCTGCAGCTTTCTATCAAAACTCTGTGCAACATTCCCTTCGAGTTTCATAAAGCAAAGTATTTTTGAGATTTAATGTGTTCTGTATTTTATTACATGAGGCTGAATCATGTTGCTCTTTTGACATGAGAAACTAATAATAATGTACTGCCTTTTTCCTGAAGATTTCAAGTATTTTTCATCCCAATCAGTGAGCAGTTGATAGCACCCTGCATTATAGTACAGAGAGAGAGTTCTGTTCCTTCACTGGTTGATTAGTGTCAACACAGCAATATAAAAATGAAAGAAGGCCAGGCATTTTTCAAGGGGAAGTTGCATTTGTTCATTCAATCCACAGTTCAAACCAGCTTCAGCTTGTTCATGCAAAGCTAAGTATGGTGGTGTTTGTAGATTAAGGACTGTTTACTCTCAGTAAGAGAAAGCTCCTTTCAAAAGCAGAATTTTTTTTTTTGCCAGAATTTTCATGAAATAACAAGAGTTCTCTGAAATAAATATGAGTCAGTAAGAGTAGAATTTACAAATTATTATTTTTTTCTTTTAATAAAGAGAAGACATTTTTCAAGTTAAGTTATTCCAAGTATGGAAAGCTGACCTTATTTTTCTGTTTGTGTCCTAAAACTGTTCTGGAAATAGGTCTTCGACTTCCAAGTGTGTTGGCCTAAGACCTATAAAGCTACTCCAGTGCTTCAGTTTTTGGTTTTGTTTTTCATAGAATAATAGAATCTTCAT